>JH792631.1:2596-14274 GCA_000291705.1 Sphaerulina populicola P02.02b | reverse complement strand
TTCTAAGCTACTTATAAGAGCTAATACTATTATAGTATAGTATCTTAATTAGTAGTAGTCCTAATATAATATTAGTAGCTAGGTACTTAATAGCTGAATTAGTTCTATTAATAAATAAGGTCTTACTATCCGGGTCCTTTCTTAAGTTAGTCTAGATGTATTACTCCGTTACCCTTTAGTAGGCCTAGAGCTAATTGTTAAATTTGTTGTAGTATTACAAGGTATTACTCCCTAAGAGCTTAATATTCCCAATCTATCCTGAGGTATTATAGAAGTTAATAGTAATAATAGGCCTAAAGGCTACTACTACTATATTATATAGCTCCTTAGTAGTCTTTTCTAGGCCTCTAAAGTTTAGTCTAAGTTTAGTAGCTAGTCTTTTAGTAATAAGACCTCTAGTAATAAAGTTATATTTTATAAAAGTAGCTAGTCTTAGCTTATAAATACTATCCTTTTCCCCTAGCTCCCCTACTAGTTTAGTCTTTATATCCTCCTATTTAGAATAATAGAAGATATAACTAAGAACTTCCTTATTAACTAGGGTACTAATAACGAAGTTCTTCTAGGGTTTAAATAGTATAGTTTTAGTAAGGATCCTATTAGTGTTTTCTATCTTAGTAGAGAATATAGTAATAGGAGAGGTAATTTAAGGGTTAATAGAGGTATTAGTAGGTTAGTAGGTAGATAATTAGGTAGTAGTTTTGTAATAGCAATATTTACTATAACCTCTATAGGTTTCTAAGTTCTTCGAGTAATAGTATACTACTTTCCTTAAAGGAAACTATTAATAGAGTAATTAGGAAGTCTAGGTAATTTCTATAGCTTTAAAGGTAGCTTTAATCCGGGCTTGTAACCTATTATAATTTAGGCAATATAGACAAAGGTAGTAATTAGGTAAATATAATAGTTAACTTGACTACCTAGAATAGGATAGAGTTGATAGTCTATATGCTAATACTAGGTAACTCGATAACTCTATTAATTGGTCCTATTCGGTTAGCTTACCCGGCTAACTCTCGCTACCCGTATTAATACCCGGCCAACTCGGTAATAAGTAAATAAAATAAGGTATAGATTTAATTAGAGTGTACTCTACTATTAGTATAGTACAATTCTAAGATACCCGAGAATCTTTTATTACAAATTAGTAATAATAGGACTATTAAAGAGGCGTAGAGAGCTCTAGAGGAGATATCATTTCTGAAAAGATTTAACTCTAATTTCTTACTTTATAAAAAGTTATCTTGAACTACTTTAGAGAGCGTAGGTTCAATAAAAACCTATACTAATACTATTCGTCGCTTGAATAATCAATACGAGTCTAAAGATATAGAGCTACCTAAGCACCTGATTCTAGCTTACACTCTTGATAACCTAATTAATAAATGTAGTTGTACTCGGTTCCTAGAAACTGATCTGATAAAGCGAAAATTAGAAAGCTATCCTATAATTAAAGGCTTTAAGTTATAGGCTGGATAGTATTCGCCTTTTAGCATTAAGAGGCCGTACTGAGAATTATTAAAAAGCTATAACACTAAAGAATTAAATAGATATAAGGTAGAGAGTTTCTTCAAAGAAAATAGTATAAGATACAAATTAAGTAGTCCTTACAATCTAGAACCAAACGGTCTAATAGTATAACCTGATAGGATATTACTTGATAAGAAGTTATACATAAACTACGATAAAGTAAAGCTCCTAATTTAACTATTATTCGAACTTGTGGTTCTATAGCCTATTACTTAAGGGCTAGTTTTCAAAAGCTAGACTCTAGAGTCTATAGAGTAGTCATTATAGGCTATAGCAATATTAAAAGCTATAAGATTTATAGTACGGAACGTGAGCGTATGGTTCAAGCTAGAGACGTTAAAACTTTACAAGGTAAATTCTATAGTTTTTCTAGATAGAACTAGATACTAAAAGCAATATTGTACCTTAAAGACTAAAGAAAGCCTAAAAGAGCCTCTAAAGCCTATACTATATTAAAAAGATCCTAGTAAGTTATAAAGCTCTAGAGCTGTGAAAATAGATAGGAATAGTATATAGGAGCTAAAAAATAAAGACAAGTTGTATAGGATTCAGAGATTCCTATGACATTACAAAAGCTCGAAAGTATTATACCCTCAAGAAGATTTAGGACTAGCTGGGACCTATTTAGGCATAGAATGATCAATAAATTGTCCTAAAAAGGATATGACTCTATTGTAGAATTTCAATTTATTAAATATCCTATTATAATATATTGAAATTTTAAGCCTTATCTAGCTTCAGAAGGCTTATAATACTAGATAAAGATTATATAACCTGATTACGTAATAAAGTCACGTAACATGCCTAAAACTATACTAGAAGTTACGTAACTAGCTATGTAATCAGTTGCGTAATATGCTAACTAAGTAGGACCCTAGACAAGGCAGAAGCTTTTAGTATATTATAGGACTTTCAGACAAAGGACCCAGACTATTCTACATTAGTCTATAGACTTATGAAAGAATATTCTATATAAGTCTGATTTATTCTATTAGAAGAATGTCCTAGAACGATATAGAAGTATCTAGAACGCCTATTATCAATCGATTCTTCTCTTATATTCTAAGAGATTCTATCCTGTTCCTAATTGGTTCTAGAGACGCGTAAGCAATAACTTAGGCTTACGCGTAAATAAGAACCTTCTAGAAACTTATAAGAAGGTACATAAGGACCTCTAGAGTCCCCTCTAGATAGATGTTAACCAAGAATCAAGAAAAAGAATGACTAATGTTAACCTCTGCACCTTATAATTACAATAGGTTATAAGCCCGGTAAGATAAATAATACTTATAACGTAGACTAGACAAGATTACCCAAATCGGCTTATCTAATCTCTAGAGATCTGATAACGAAACAGCCTGACTATCTCGACGACTATTAATAAGACTATAGGACCGGATTTAGAACCGTCTCGACCTACTCTATCAACGTACTTACCTAGAATCATTTTCTAGAGAGTCCGTAGCCCGTAGTGGTCCCTTACGCGCCGAAAAGCTACAATTAAAGTAGTTATAACTACAGTTTATTAGTAGTAGAAAAGCTAAACAAGCAGCACCTACTAGGAAAGCGATATACCCTTAGGTAGAGACCTTAAAGCCTAAAAATAAGTTAATAGTGCGGTAGTAGGGTTATATTAGCGTCCTCTCTCTAGAAAAGATAGGAAATAAAGAGTTCCTATAGAGAAAGAATTACTCTAGAGTTCTGATTATTATAAGTACCTAGATAAATGTCCCTTATTGATAAAAGCTTTACTTTTGCGCGCCTTAAAGGCTAGGAAAACTGCAAAATATAGGCGTAGCTACCTAACCGAGAAGGGCTATAATAGTGCTCTAGAAGAAGGCAAAATCGATACCTCTATAGACTCTAAAGCCCTAGTAGTAATAAGGTTAGGATTAGAGCGTAGTCCTTTAATACAAATTATTAATAAGAGGACTACTAAAGAGGCGTAGAAAGCTCTAGAGGAGTTATATTTGCTAAAAGGATTTAACTCTAAATTCTTACTTTATAAAGAGTTATTACAAACTACTATAGAGAGCGTAGATTCTATAGAAATATACGCTAATACAATTTGTCGCTATTATAATCAATAAAAAGCAAAGGGTATAGAGTTTCCTAAGTAAGTAATTATTGCTTAAAGGGTTAATAACCTAACGGACAAATATAATTCTTTTAATACTTCTATATCTCAAACCTTAAGAAGTAACAAAGACGCCTTAATAATAGAGGCTCTATTCTCTAATATACTCGACGAATCTAGAAGATATAACGTTAAAGAAACAGCGTTAATCTCTATAGAAAGGCTAAAAGATAAGGGTAGCTCTAGAGGTCCTAATATGCGACTGAAAAAGAAGGGTCCTCGAGACTCTACTAAGTATTACTCGTACTACAAGATAGAAGGGTACTTAAAAGAGGAATACTTTGAAAAGCACCCTACTTTATAGCCTAGTTAGTAGAAAACCACAAAAAACGGCTCTAATAATAAAAATAATCCTTCGGCTAATACTACTAGGGAAAAGACACTAGTTAGTAGTATTGATAACAAGGAAGAAGTCGAAGTCCTATACTCCTCTCTCCCGAAGAACAGGAGCCTAAATCTCTTGAAACTCTAGAATCATTAAAGATAGTTATTCCATTACTCTCTCTACTATTAACAATCCTTGGATTCTAGATTCGGGTACTAGCCGCTATACTATAAGTAATAAGTTGTCTTTTGCGAGCTTTACTTATAAGAATACTACTATAGAGTAGGGTAACTCAGACTCTATTATTAGTAGAGGTATAGGAGACGTTAAAATTCAGTCCAGCAATACTAATGAGGTCGCTATCGTAATAAATTGCCTATATTGCTCTACGTTTAATATTTATCTTATTAGTTCCAGCTAACTAGATAACTATAAGATAGTGGCCCTACTAAATAGTAGAATTATAGAGGTACATAATACTAAAGGTAACGTAGTAACTAAGTCCTTTAAGGATAAGTCGCTATACAAGCTTAATATAGCTATTTCGCTAAATAATAAATAAAACGACTCTAGAGAAGAAACAGCTCTAACTTTAGAGTCTAAAAGCAATAGTAGAACTTACTATAGACGGCTAGGATATATTAGCGTTAGTATACCAAAAACCCCAGGTTTTAGTATTAATAAGCCTATAAGCCTAGATTACAAGGTATATATTAATTGTAAACATACTCGTAAGCCTAATTACTTAATTACAGAGAAGGCTAATAGCTATCTAGATAAAGTAAGCTACAATATTTATAGTCCTATAGAGCTACCTACAAAGCCTATAGATAGTTATACTTAGTTTGTAGAAGCTAATTTAGTAAAACAAAAATTAGAAGCCTACTCTAAACTTCAAGACTTTAAGTTATAAGCTAAATTTGCTTCCTATAATAGCCTTAAAAGGCCGTATCTTAAAGTGTGTAAAAGCGATAACGCTAAGGAGCTTACTAGTAGTAAAGTAGAAGCTCTATTTAAAGAAAATAGGGTAAAACACGAATTAATTAGTCCTTATAATAGCCTAATAGAACGGCCTATGAGGATATCACTTGATAAGGTGTATACCTTACTTATAGTGGCTAACCTCCTTAAGTACTTTTAGGGAGAAGCGCTAGAAGCAGCAATATTCCTATATAATAGAACGCCGTATTCATCTTTAAATAATAAGTCGCCTTACGAGCTACGTTATAATAAAGCTCCTAATTTGGATAATATGGTCGAGTTTTAGGTTCTCTAGCCTACTACTCTAGAGCTAGTCCTAAAAAATGGATCCTAGAGTATATAAAGCAATTTTTATAGGCTAATGCGACGTAAAGAACTATAAGCTCAACAATTTAGAACGAAAACTTGTAGTTTAGGCTAGGAGGTAAATTCTATAGCTTTCTAAGGCCAGAATGATTATCTATTAATAGTAATACTATACCTTTAGAAACTATCAAACAGCCACTAGACCCTATAAAGCCTATAGAAACTTCTAATAATGATCCTGAAAATACTAATAATAGCTGGGAGAATTCTAGAATAATTCTAGGTAAAGAAGATAAGCTGATATAGGATAGAGAAGATAAGCTAGTATAGGATAAAGAAGTTTCTAGTAAGTCGTAGAGAATCAAAAACACTACCTCTAGAAGAACTCTAGAGGACAACAGCTTAGAAGATGAACTAGCGCTATTTATATATTGCCTTGCTAGTATTAATAATAATAGCGACCCTTCAACCTACAAAGAGGCGTTAGAACAAGGTAGAGAGGGCTAGCTTCAATCTATATCCTTAGAATATAATAACCTTTTAAAGGTTAAAACCTAGGACCTAGTAGGTCTACTACTAGGTAGAACGACTATTAAAGGTAGGTAGGTCTATAAAACAAAGAGAGACCCCTATAGCGCCTTTCTAAAGCTTAAAAGTAGGTAGGTAGCTAAAGGTTTTAAGTAGGTACTAGGCTACAATTACAATAATACCTTCTCTAATACTTATTACCCTAAAACCTAGCGTTCCTTATTCTATTTAGCGGCTTATAAAGACTATAAAATAGAGCAGGTAGACGTTAAACTTGCTTTTCCTAATAGCCCTATAGATAAAGAAATATATATTAAACAACTAAAGGGTTTTATAGTTAAAAGGTAAGAGAATAAAGTATATCAACTAAATACTGCCTTATATAGCCCAAAATAGGCTAGTAGGTAGTAGTACCTATATTTGATTTAAAACTAGCTAAGTCTAATTTTATCCCTCTATAGAAAGATAGTACTACCTTTAAGAACGTAGAAATAGGCGTCTATATAATATATTTAAAGATAATATTCTTATATTTAGCCCTACTCAAGAATTAGTAAACGAGTTTGAGTCTAATCTTAAAAAATATAGCTTAGATATTTTAGATCTAGGGCTAGCTAAAACCTATCTAGGTATAGAAGTCTATAGTAATAGGCCTAATAGGATAATAACTCTATCGCCAAAAGGATATCTTTTAAAGATTCTAGAACGCTATAATAAAAAAGGGCTAAATCCCATTTCTACGCCTACGGAAGTAGGAATTTGTTTATAGAGAGCTAAAGAATAGGCTACTCTAGAAAATATTAGAACTTTTAGAAAGAAGTAGGCGTACTTATCTATCTTGCTACTAAAACTAGGTTAGAGGTAGCTTTTCCTATTGGGAATATAGCTAAATTTATAGCTAACCCTAACGCCTTATATTTTAAAGCCCTAGACAGAATATAGAATCATTCAAACAACCCTAAGTCCTTAGATAAAGCGCTAGTATTTATAGCGCAATCTATACTACCCTAGCCTATAGGCTACTACGATTTAGATCAGGGTGGTAACTAAGGTATAGACAATAACTTTTCGGTATACTACGTACGCTCGTACCCGCTATATGCCTCTTATATACTTATTAATACTAGCAATTCTAGCTTTAAGGTCTACTTCCTCCGCTTGCTTTAGAGCCCTACGTACCTTATCTAGTTTACTCTCTTCTCTTCCCCGCTATATCTTACGTACCTAGCTAGCTATTATAACTCCTCCTCGCTATAGACTCGATCGCTTTATTAGAGAGCGTACCCTACGTATGTTCTTAGCGATAGTAGAGCGATAGAGTTCCTTAATTGCCTCGGTACTATTAATAGCCTATATCTAAGCACCTTTTAATAGTTTAGATAGTATCTTTTTGAATAACCGTAGTATATCCTACTAGCCTATATACTTAACGAAGCAACGGAGTAAACGGACTATCTTTAGGGTAGTAAATAGGTTAGTATTGATAGATAGATTAGTAGATAGATTAGTAGATAGATTAGTAGATAGATTAGTAGATAGATTAGTAGACGGATTAGTAGACGGATCGACGGACGGATTAGTAGACGGATCGACAAATAGATTAGCTATAGAGGTAATAGAAGTAATAGACGGATTAGTAGACGGATCGATAGAGGGATTAACCGTAGAAATAATAGATAGATTAGTAGGTAGATTAACCGTAGAGGTATCGGTAAGTTGATTGTTCTCTACGTAGAATCGTACAATTATATACTCTAGGTTAATAGGCTATATACTAGTCTGTTTAAATGTACTATATAGTATACTAGGCTTAAGTACTTTACGTCGGAAACGTTCGAAGTTAGCGAGGAATTCTAATCGGTTATAGTTACTATACCTATATCAAATCGCTATATTAACCGCTTTAGCGTACTAGTACTTATATAGTTAAAACACTATAACGTCTAATAGCTATATAATATAGGTAGAGTAGGCGGTTAGCGCGATTAGAATAATAAGGTATTAGTTACAGTATTTGATAAATTCCTTAGTATAGTAACTACTATATCTATCTATTAGAAGTACTCTCTTCGCTCTAACTATACCTATATAGCTATACTTCTTAGAGTACTATAGCTACTATAGATATATAAGATCGTTAGTATATCTAGACTTACTTACTCTAACTATAGTATTGTTATCTAGGTTCTTATACTAGATAGCTATATAGAGTTTGCCCTATAGTATAAGTATAGAAGGAACCGTAGTACTAGCCGCTAAGATAGGTTCTATATTTATAAGACTCTTAGGATTGTTCGCTACTAGAAGGAAGTTCCTACGCCGTAGGTACTATATAAGAATAGTCTATCTACTAGCTATACCAATTTGGAATCTAGTCTCGTCTATATTCTATAGATTAGAGGGTATAATACTATACTTAGTACAGATATTACGGAACTTAGTAAACTACTACTTAATACTACTAATATCGTAGGTAGCTAAGCGCGACGCGTCTAGTAGTATAGTCCTTCTCTTAACCTACTCCGGGTAACGTACTAGGTACCGTAATACCTATATCTTACTTACTATAGGTAGTAGATTGATACTATCGTAAGAACGTACAAGAATCAAGTTTGCTACTACTATAATAGTACGAATACGCGCGCTAACCCCTATCTCGTTATAACGTTCAAGATATCAAATTAGTATACCTTTTTAGGTATTATCTAACTTCCGATTTGTTAGTAGACGTATACTCTTACTCGGAATACCTATAACTCTGTTCCTAAGGCGTTAATAGTAGATATTAAAGAAGATAGCTACCTTAGTTAATAGTAGGTATTCTAGGTAGTTAGCTATCTATTCTATCGCTTCTGCGATACGTCGTTCTTCTTCTACGTAGGTAGCTATATTAATTATATATAAAATAATGAAAAAACACGTAAATGGAAAGGGTAGGTATAATTGTTGATACTGATTATTTCTCAGGTATGTTTCCCCTTGACACGTGCACCTTGCAGGGGTGCCCTATCAAGGGTGCTACGGATAGGTCCACAAATAGACTAATTATCAATTTATCTAGAGAGATCTGATCCTCTAGAGAATGGACTAGGGAAATAGCGTTATTTTCAATAAGAAAGTGTATAGCGTTAAGATCACGCATTAATATACTAGTATATAAGCTATTTGCCTATAGTTGCCTAAAAGCCTTACAAGGCTATACTTGAAGGTATTTTATACTAATAATACCGCTACACTAACCACTACAAAGTTAGAGAACAGTATAAGATATAAGTTTAGTAGTCTTTGCAATCTAGGAGAAAATAGCCTAATAGAACGGCCTAATAGGATACTATTAATTTACGTAAGTACTCTCTTAAAAAAAGCTAGTCTCCCTTACCAATCCTAGGGGAAGAGATAGAGATGATACTTCGGTAAAAGGAAAGGAGTTGATTAGCTATTAAGAGATATACTATTAAGAGGACTATTAGAAATTTCATAGTAGATACTCTATCTCTATATCGAATTATTAATATCTTAGGATTCAAAGCTTCTTAATATAAGGAGGGCTATATTCTTTTTTCTATAGATAGTAAGCTATTCTGTTTACTTATACTAATTTAGGTCCCTTAATATATCTTACCTACTATCTAGAGAGAACACAACCTAAAATCTAGACCTTAAGCTTAGTTAGGACGTCTAAATAAAGAAGGTATATTATATAGCTTATAATAGGAGGGGACTATTAGGTATAATTATATATAGTAAGTATACATATCTCGCTACCGGCTAGGTAGTTATAAGTATAAGGTAAGCGGAGAGCTCTACGCTAACGTCTATAGTACGGTTTCTTAGCCGCTAGTAATAGCGATACTATAATTACTACTACTACTACTACTACTACTACTACTACTACTACTACTACTACTACTACTACTACTACTACTACTACTACTACTACTACTACTACGATTAATACTATTACTATAATAAGTACCTCTATAGGCCGAGCTAGTAGTAATAAACTAGTAATTTACGTAGCTACTAAAGCTATTAATAAGCTACTATATTAGCGCAAATTGCTACGTTTGCTACTAATTGTAATAGGGTAGTATAAGAGGAGGATAGTAGTTACGAGACGGATATAGACGTAGATATAATATAGATATAGATAACGAGTTTGTATAGCTAGCGTATACGTATATATATATTAGTAACGTACAATTTAGGCCGCTATATTAAAGAGTTAATAATAGGGGGTAGATAAGAAGGATCAATATAAAGGATTAATATAAATTCTCTAGCCTATAGTTAGCTAGCGCTAGAAATAGTAGTAAAGCCTATAGTACGGAGTAGCTTATTACTTTTATAAGTAGCTCTAGGCTACTACGAGGATAGGTAGAAAGAGAGAATTTTAGGCATTTTAGCTAAGTTCTTTAGTTATTAAGAATATAATACTATCTATAATATATATTTAATATAATCTTCGGATATCTTATTACTATAATTATTCTAAGCCTCCTCTATACTATTTATACTAGTATACTAGTATATATTTGTTATACTATATCGCTATTAAGGAAATTCTATTTAGGTTATATTTACGTAGAAGTTATAGCCTCGGGCTTTAGCTTATTAGGGTCCTCCTACCTTTTATAATTTCCTCTTCTAGATAGGCGGTACAAAAATCGAATAATAAGATAGTAGGATTATAAGATAAGACTTTAGTATAGAGCTTCGATATAGGGCCGCGGGACTAAACGGGACTATTTTCGTATATATATAAATATATATTTAGACAGTTCCTTATACTTACTACCTATATATAGACAATTCTATAATACGTACTACCTACTTATAATTACTACCTATATACAGACAATTCCGTATACTTACTACCTACTTATCTATAAACGCCTTAACTATTAGCTACTATTACGGGAAGAATAACGTATATATAGGAGTTTATAGTATTAATATAGTAAGTACGATAGGGAAGGAAAGCTATCTAAAGGTCGCAGGTAACGAGAGAAAAGAGGCGGAGTACGTAGCCTAGCCCTAGTTAGGGGCTCTTACGTAATGCCCTAGGACTAACTAGGGTATATCCTAAAAGGGCTCGCCCTTAATAATACCCCCCCCCCCCCTCCCCTCTACGAGTTTTTGTATAGAGAGCGTTAGGAAGAGAACGGCTCTTCTAGTAGTTTCTATCCCTCTATTTACTTACTCGCTTGTTTATTTACTTAGTTTCTAGCTAACTATTTCTAGGGTAGCTCTATAAAGCGGGTTCTCCCTAGCTAATAGGAGCTTCGTAATTAATAACGCGTTACTTATAAAAGTAGTAGGTACCCTCTACTATTATTTACTTACGAGCTCCCTCTCTTTATAAGCGGAGCTCGTCTATTGTTTAATAGCTCTAGTATAGACTACCTTACTTATTATTATTCCTTCCTATTGTTAATTACCGGAAATAGTTACTATTGTTTGCCTACCTATAAAGTAGTACTTTTCTTTAGAAAACTTCCTCTTCCTTTCTTTCTACTACTACGACTCCGTACCCTCCCCCGCCGCCGCCTACTACTACTACTACTACTACTACTACTACTACTACTACTACTACTACTACTATTACTATTCCTACTAGTAGTAGCAATCCCCCCCCCTTCCGCTAATAGTAAGTTCCGTATCGTTCCTATCGGGTTCTATCTAGAGATATAAGTCCGTTCAAAAAGCCTCGGGGCCTATAGCAATTTAGTCCCTATACTGATAACTATAGAGTCCGCGCTTCTACTACGTTGCTTATATAACGTAGACCCGGGCTACCGACGCTAAAGCGTAAGTACCCTCGGCTCCCGTCTCTTTTTACTCGGCTCCCGTCTCTTTTCTTAGGGTATT
>JH792630.1:19687-32217 GCA_000291705.1 Sphaerulina populicola P02.02b | reverse complement strand
AATAGAGAAGGTAGGTATAATTATTAATAGTAATTATTCCCTAGCTGTATTTCCCCTTAATACGTACACTACCCCTTATAGGGGTACCCTATTAAGGGTACTATAGATAGTAGTAGTAGTAGTAGTAGTAGTAGTAGTAGTAGTAGTAGTAGTAGTAGTAGTAGTAGTATTACTACTTAAAGGTTAAGTAACAACAAAGCGAATACAGTAAACCAAATAAAGAAAGTAAAGAAAGTAAAGAAGGCCCGCTAATATATAATTCGTTTCCTAGACCAGGCGCTGCATTCTCCTTCTCCTTCTTCTTCGACTGCTGTAGGCTCTCGACCTCTACTAGAAGCTCGTCTTTTACGCCCGGACGAGGTTCCAGTGAAGCCTCAAGATTAGAGTCCTGCTGGCGCTTACTTTCCGCTTTCGATGTTCCATTAGTAGGCAAGAGATCACTATTTGTACTGCCGTCAGCTAGCGCCTTTGAAGGAGTGCTACACACCTACTGTTTAATGCAATCTGCATCTTCCTTGTGAATTCGCTCCGCGTCCAAGTCGTCTTCCACGCCCGGACGAGGTTCCAGCGAAGCCTCAAGATTGGTGTCCTGCTGGCGCTCACTTTCCACTTTCGATGTTCCATTAGTGGGCAAGAGTTCACCCTTTGCACCGCCGTCAGCTGGCGCCTTTGGAGGAGTGCTATGCACCTGCTGTTTGATGTAATCCGCACCTTCCTTATGAATTCGCTCCGCGTCCAAGTCGTCTTTCACGCCCGGACGAGGTCCCAGCGAAGCCTCAAGATTGGAGTCCTGCTGGCGCTCACTTTCCGCTTTTGATGTTCCATTAGTAGGCGAGAGTTCACCCTTCGTACCGCCGTCAGCTGGCGCCTTTGAAGGAGTGCTATACACCTGCTGTTTGATGTAATCCGCACCTTCTTTGTGAATTCGCTCCGCGTCCAAGTCGTCTTTGCTCTGCTTCACCTTTGGCGAATTGGCGGCGCGATATTCCTGGGATACCGGCGGCTCATTCTCCAAGTCGTTTTCGCTAGCGAACCACTTATCGTCCGGCTGGGCACTGCTGCCATTCTTCTCGGCTGAGGAAGAGCCATTCTCGGTATCCAACTTCTTGCTTTCCTGTTTGGCTTTCTCGGCAGCTTTCTTGCTTTCCTGCTGAACCCCATTGGCAGCATGCTGGCTGGCCTGTTGAGCCTTCTTCGCTGCCTTTTTGCCTGATTGCTGTGCCTGTTGTGCGACATTCTTGCTAGTCTGTTTGACCTGCTCTGCAGTCTCCTGCACCTGGTTCTCAGCGCCGCGAATATTCTCCTCGCCAATGGCTTCCTTCGTCTTCTCTACAGCAGCTTTACCAGTCTGCTTGGCTTTGACAGAGGCGTTGTCGATTTGCTCTTCGAGATGCTGTATCTGCGAACTGACTCGACGCCCAGTCCGATAGGTGCCATCTTTCAGAGATTGGACATCGCGTCGAAGCTGCTGCTGGACTTCCTTTCCATTGATTCGGGAGATCTTGCCTTCCAGTCTCTTTCCGGCATCCTCGACTTTCTCTTCAGTCCTGGTCTCTCCTTCCTTGGCCGAGTCAATGACCTTTCTGTCAAAACGTCAGTACATGGATTATTCTCTCTTCCATCGCAGCTCAAGCTGCACCGGAGACGGCTATAGCCGTTCCATACAACGTAAAGAATTGGGTTACTCACCTAGCGCCTTGAGCTGCACTACGAGACTTGCCTCTCTTCAGGTAAGCCTTGTAGAAGAATCGGGCAAACAAGAAGGTAAGTGGGGCCAGATAGAACAAGTTGAGATATACTGCGAATGCTTCTCCCGTAGTGTCAAGGCAATCGGTGCGGGTCCATTCGGTTCTCCAGCGTGTCTCGTACTTGGGGGTTCCGGGAACTTGTTCCTTGAACTGCTCAATCTTCTCCTCCATGACCGCATTCAGTGGCTGGTGCTGCTTGTTGTGCACCTTCTCTGCTAAGCCCTCCTCCCCGAGCGCTCGGAGAAGAAGCTTCTTGCCCAATGCGCCCCATGCTACAGCGCTCGGTGTGGCGATGGCCTCGGAAACAGCCGAGGTGGCCGATTGTGCCTTCGAAGTAGCGCTGGAGGCGATAGCAGAAATGGTGTGTACGACCTGGTATGGGGTGGAGACGGGGATATCGTACTGCACGAACAGGTGGATGGCTGCATAAGAGGCACCCCACACAAACTGAGTGATCTGTAGGGAAGTCAAAGATCGCTTGATCAACGCCGGAACCTTGTAACCTAGGGCGGTCAGAGTGAAGTAGGTGTACATGAGCGCGTGGATGAAGGAGTTGACAAAGACAAACATCCAGATGGGTGGGCTCATGTAGCGGATGCCTGCCCACATGCAAAGCATCGCACCCGCGTGGTGGTACGTCTGCAATGTCGGACTTCTCTTGCCCTTTGCCACGATGATTAGAGTATCGACCACCTCGTAGAACTTGCTGACATAGAAGATCCAGCCCCAGAACGCGAGTCCCTCGTTCCACAGCCTGCCATAGTCCGTGGGGTCTGGATTACCATCGTAGCCCAAACGAATCGCCGTGTTCTTCACCTCCCAAATATTGATCGTGCTGTTGAATGTGGCAGCGTCACCGAGAGCTCTCGGGCCGTGGATCTTGCACAGCGCATCTGCAGCACCTGCCAGTCCATACTCGTTGCTGAGTCCGGGCCAGGTGTGCGCGAAGGCCCTGCACATGGCCAGGAAAGTGGCCGTGGAGTAGATGGTGAGCAGCGCATTGTGAATGATGACAAAGGACTTGAACCATTTCTGCCGCGAGACTGCCCAGGGTTTGTTGTTGCGCTTGCGATTGTAGGCGTTGATCAGAAGCACGCTCACAAGGTAGGCGCTGGCGAAGCTGATGGGCACTTGCGGCTTCAGAGCGAGGTTGAAGAGATTCTTGTCAATGCCAAAGGGCGAGCGAAAGGATCGTTCCCTGATGGGCGGCGGCAGCGCGGCAGGGAGTGGATCGGGATTGAGGGCGCTGAGAGTGAAGGACGGCCATCGCATGTAGATCTGAGGACCGGACATGGTCGCGAGTGTTTCGAGGGGGTGTGATGGAGTGATGGAGGAGAATAGCTCATGTGTCGTCTATCGCATAGTGGGAATTGGTGACTCGTTCGAGAGGGGCGGGGGGAAGTCGGACGGGACTCGTTGTTGTTGTTGTTGTTGTTGTTGTGCAAGTGAATGAGCAGGCGAAAGTGTGCTAGATGGTTGGAATGACACCATTCTGAACCCCCGAAAGGTTGGTGGAGGTAGGACAGAGCTCTGAACTAGGGAGCTCTGAACCTGGCAAGAGGCTACAACTTAGTTTCTAAAACAAACTCCTGAAAACTTCGTACCAAAATCCTGCTGTCCTATACTCGTGCACAACTAAGGGAGATCCAACGGCTAGCCGACAAGACCTAGACCGACAAATTCAGGAAAGAGAAAGAAAAGAGATAGCAAAAGAACTTTAACCCGAAAAGCTACTACTTCTAATTCCTAGGTATCCTACTAACGGAACTAAGGGCGGAAGGGAAGGAACAAATAACGGGCGCCTTCTATAGGATCCTCCTAAGATATACGTACCTAAAGGACTACCTAGTAAGGATAGGCAAGTCTAGTAGAACTAACTATAGATACGGAAGGGGGAATAAAGAGACGGTAAAATACCTTATTCTAAATTGCCCGGAATATAGGATAGTAAGACCGGCTTCTTTTTACCCTAAGAGAACGATAGTATCTATTATTAAGGACAAAACGAAGGAGCTCCTACAATTCCTTATAGAAATAGGGATAGCTATAAGAGAGTAGTACCTTAGGAGGAATAGAGAAGAGGAGGAGGAAGAGGAGGAGGAGGAGGAAGAAGAGAGAGAAGAGGAAGAGGGATAGGCGAAGCCTATAGCGCCCTAGGAGTTTTAAGGCGGTTCTAGATTTATATTGCTTTTGTTGAAGTAAATGAATAAGTTGTATAGTGTTTTTGATTGAGTGTCTGTCTAGTAGGTATTTATATATGTATACTGACTTATATATATGTCTGTTTGTATCAAACAGATCTTATAAGTTATATGTTATATAGTTTGGAAGTTACCTAAGTTATATACGTTCTAGTTAGTTTAGGGTCAGATGCCTAGTATGCCTTAGTTACATAATATGCCTAATAAGCCTAATATGCCTAGGGTATCTAATGTACCTAATATAGGTTACCTAATATAGGTTACCTAACATGCCTGAGTTCTGTGGTTACATCAACATCCCCCTACCTTAGTACTAAGGCATCAGTTCATTCCGGCCAATAAGAGCGCTCGAAAAGGGTATCAGTTGTTATAGGTATTGTTTTATTACTGCAATCGACTTTTTACTGCGATTATAAAGGTCGTACGGTCGCGCAATCAACTCGTTACTACCGTCGTACGGTTGTTACTATTGCCCGCCCTCGTATACCCTAAGAGCCTTTCTGAACTCTACGAACGCTAGTCGTAGCAGTGGTTTCGTAAGGCTATCTGCGACTATACGGTTCGTCGGTGTCTATTGAATATCTACCTCTTTACTTTCTATTTTCTCGTACTGCTAGCGCTCTTGAATAGCGATGTGTTTCGTCCGCGAGTGATGTGCCTATAGGTTCTTCGCGAGTGCGATAGCCCTAGCGTTGTTACCGAAAATCACTATCGCTTGTGCCTGCCCTTTACCCAACTATTCTAATAGCCGTCTTAACCAAATCGCCTCTTTATATGCCTGCGTCTAGCCTATTAGTTCGGCTTCGTAGGTAGAAAGTGCTACCGTAGGCTATCGCTTCGAGCTCTACGTAATAGCGCCGCTGCCTAGGTTGAACGTATAACCTGCGGTTGATCGTCTCGTATCGGTGTCGCCGGCCTAATCGGAGTCGGTATAGCCGTAAAGGTTAGTAAGTTCGCCGGTAAAGGTAAGCTCGTAATGAATAGTGCCGCGGAGGTAACGGAAGATGTCCGTTACTACTACGTAGTACTCGTTTGTAGGGTTACTAGCGAATCGACTTACTACTAATACTGCGTAGGCAATGTCTAGGCGCGTACCTAGTATCGCGTATATAAGTGATCCTACCGCGCTCTAGTATTTGGTACGAAACGCGTCGGCAGCTTGATAGCCGTTCGGCGTAGGGGTCAGTTTTCGACTTGGATCGAGTAGAATAGCTTTGACCTTTACGTTGTTCTATATGTCGTGTTTCTTCAAGAATTGCTCGATATAGTTACTCTGACTTAGGTGAATAGTGCGTATAGTACGGTTACGTCTGATCGTTATACCTAAGTAGTAATAGTATAGCTCTAGGTCGCTTATCTCGAATCGATCACTAAGGTGTTTCTTTACGCTATTGATTTCCGTAATATGTAGGCCTACGATAAGTAAATCGTCTACGTAGACTGCGATGAATGTCTTACCCTTTACGAACACACTTATATCGGCGTCTAGAGTAGTGAATCCGGCCGCTTCCAGGTACGTAGTTAATATAGCGTACTAAATGCGAGGTGATTGTCGGAGTCCGTAAAGTGCTTTAAGTAGTAAGCATACGTTATTGGTTCTATCGGTGAATCCGTCTGGTTGTTCTATATAGATAGGCTCTTTACTATCGAGCGTACCGTAAAGAAATGCTGTCTTTACGTCTATCTACTCGATTTCGTAATCTCTAGCTATAGCGATAGCAAACAGTACTTTGTAGCTTATAGGCTTTACGACTAACGCGTAGGTTTCGAGATAGTTACTGTCTTGTATAAACCCCTTTACTACCTAGCGGCACTTATACTTTACTATATTACTAATGCGTTTGATTTTGAATACCTATCTGCCTTTAAGTATCTTACTATTAGCTTCTGATCGTTTGATCACTCGCTACACTGCGTTGCGCTGTAGTGAACGGTGTTCGTCGTCTAGTACGGGCTTCTAGTTACTCTATCTACCGCTACGGAGCTTGGCGTCGTCGTATAAAGACGGCTCGTACGGCTCTAAGGCCAGTAAATAGCTCATAATTGTAAGGAGTAATAGGTTAAACTAAGTGTTAGAGGCGTTACTTTGGTACTAATAGAGATGTCTCGGTTTGCGCTATCGTTTGCCTTCTTGAATAAGTTCGGCTATAGGCGCGTCAATGCCGATTGTTTTAGGCCGTGTGTTTGATACGTAACCCGGAGGAGTAGATAGTAGTGATTGCTCGTAGCCTGGCTACGGTAACTCGTAGTCTCGTAACTCGTAGTTCGTAAACTCGTAGCCTATCTATAGTAACTCGTAGCTGTAGTGACTGTCGCTCGTTATAGGGCGAGTTCTTTTTGATAATAGTAGGTGAATTATTGCTAGTCGTTTTGTAGATAGACCCGCTTTTTCTAGTGACCCCCCGGATCTAGTCGGGGTATTAGCGGAAGTAATTGGTTATTGAGCTGTTTCTTTGTCTCCCCCTAGCTCTACTGCTATATTATCTACGTCGTTACTATCGCTCGCAGTAACGCTAGTGCAGTTGGGGTATAGTTCATCGAAGTCTACGTCGAAACGCTATTGTAGTCGCCTAGGGTTCTCGGAAGTAACGAGGTAGTGCCCGTTACCTTTGAACCCTAGTAACTATTCGATTCTAGCCTTAGTACTAATTAACTTGTTTATATCGGCAGTTAATCGGTAGACGTACGCTTTGCAGCCGATAATTCGTACGTTAGCGAGGTGCGGTTTGTTGCCTGTCCAAGCCTCGTATAGAGTGACTGTCAACCTACGATATAGTAATCGGTTCCGTAGGTACGTAATTCCGTATTCGATTACTAAGGACCAGTATCGTAGGTCAAGGTTTGGTGAGTGTAATATAGTAGACTATGTTTTCTGTTCGATCACTTTGTTGTACGCTTCGGCGACACCGTTCTGCTAGTATTGTTCGGTGCTAGATAGGTATAACGTAATCCCCCTATTTCGTAGCTATCTAAGGTAACTATCGCTTATGTTCTTACCTCCCCTGTCTTAGATAAGAAGAGTCGTAAAGTATTCGGGGGTACTGTTTGCAGTAATGAATTCTTCGACAGTAACTAGCGCGTCTAAGCGTCGCTGAATTGGTTTAGTAACTCCCTACTAGCTCTAGTTATCAATAATACTAACAAAGTATTTATACCCGTCGAATGACTCGATTGGTGCGTATACTACGTCGGTGTAGATTACGTCCATTTTGTGACGTCCGCGTAGAAGGTAATAGGTATATGGTTTTAATAACTGTCGTCCGAGTACGCAGCTTTCATAGATATAGTGATTGTCGTTGCGTATTGTTTCTATTCCGGTAGCTATAGTTCGGAGCTTGAGTAACCCGCGCTTACTAAGGTACGCTATTCGCTCGTGCTATAGTCGGAGTGATTTGTCTACAGAATAAGCGGCTCTATAGAAACCGTTCACTAGTGATTGTAATAGTCATTCTTGATGCATATCTAGTATTATCAATTTATTAGCCCGCTAGTAATAGTCGCGGTGAATTCGTTACCTCCTTGCGTGAAGGTAAGGCCGTCGCTAGTCTTGGAGATACTCTAGATGTATAGCTATATAGCGTTGAGCGATAGTAGGTTGATACCTACGCTTAGTAAATACTGCGTATTAGGTATTTGAATCTACCGTCCATTTCGGTATCGAATTCGTAACGTGCCCTAGCCTACCGGTCTAAGCTTCGCGCTACCAATGCTATTTGACTCTACGGAATCGATAGTGTCGTAGGTTCCGCCGATGAATAGGTCTTTGCGGCCGATAAGTGATCCGGTCGCTCTACTATCGAGAATGAAGCAGTCGTAGAGGTTAATGCCTCGGTAAATAGCTATGTATTCGCGAGTAGCGTCGTAGGAGGTAAAGTATATTGCTTTACCTATTAACAACACGTTGTAACGTTCTTCGCTCTTCGCTGCTGCTGCCTTGTCTCCGAAGACAGCGTCGTCGGTAGTTTTTCGCTTCTTGTCTAATGTAGCGGTAGTATTGTTGTTTCGATCAATCTACCCCTAAGGTGCTTTGGTAGCGTCGACCGTCTAGTATATACCCTTGTGTCGCTTGCTGTAGTGTTTGCAGACAGGGTAGTCGAAGGTTCGTCGCTACTACTATTGATTGTAGAGCGTTATATTACTATCGCTCTAGATGCGGCTAGCGTGTTCTTCCACTTTTCGTCGTACGACGGCTAGGCTGACTACCGCCTGAGGTATACCGTTAGTGACTGTCGGAACCAGTAAGTACTATAGGTTGAACGCCGTAATGAACTCTTTGAACGCGTTACTTAGTCCGCTAAGGTAAGCCTGCACTAGATATGATTCTAGTAGTACTAGTCGATCGTGAATAGCGACTATTCTATCGTAAAGTTCGGTGAATTTGGCGCTGTAATCAGAGATATTAGTGCAGCCGGAGAGTGAGAGTGTCGTAAAGCTATAACACAGTTCTTAGTAACGACCTGAACCGGAAATTTCGAACTCGGGGCGTAATCGTATATCGATAGCGGTAAGGATAGGTTCGTGAATTGCTTCGGCTGTTTCGAGAAGTAATCGAGCGATTAGACTATAGTATTCCTTTACTAGCGCGTAGGCGCCAAGTTGTTTCTCGTTCTAGCTCTCGAGCCGTAGTTCGTAGGCTTCGTCGCTCTCTGCGGGTATCGTTACTACTAGAGTGCTGTCGGTAGCTAGTGTAATAGTAACTTCTAGGCGCTTGGTAGGGGTGAATTTGCCGGTCGAAACGGTAACGCTATAGCCACTAAGAATGATCTTGTTAACAATACGCGAGCGCCAAAGTGTCTACTATAGTAGGCCATCAAGGCGAGTAAGTAGTAGCGATCGTATATTATTAGACATAGTAATAGTAATGAAGCTGTCGATAGTAAAGTGTACAAGGAGGTAGTTGATAATCGTAGTAAGCGTAATAAGCGTAATGAACGTAATAAGCGTAATGAGCGTAATGAGCGTAGTCGTAATAGAAGTATATACTATTCGAGTGTTAGTATCGATTGTCTCTTTACGTAGATATAGATTGTTATCGTCGTCGCTATTGTCTCGCCTATGTCCGTATCCGTGATTCGTATTACTACGTAACTCTATTTTTTCTTGAATTCTTCGGTTCGGTATCGTAAATCGGTCGGTTTCCGTGTTTGCTATATATCGGTCTGTTTCTGTATGTTTGCTGCGCGTTATATGTCGGTATAGACGTATTATCGATAGTATAGACGTGTTTGTAATGATTTGGTAGATATTTTGTAATATAGTATATTAGTATAGTAGTATAGGTTAGAAGTTCGTATAGCTCGAAGTTCTATAGTAGGGTACACGTAACTATTATACGTAACTGTCGCATAACACGTTCGTATAGTACGATTGGTTCGCTCGTAACTGTCGAATAACACGTCGTATTGTTTGATTGGTTCGGTTCTTATCCGTAATTATAAGTTATGCCTTAGAAGCTTCTAGTGTAGTTCTTGTAGCCTAAGGCTATACGTTTATCTGATACTAGTATAGAATATACGCGCAGACCGAATTGGGAAGGTTGTTTCTTCTAGTAATATATATAATATAGAAACCTGCGGAATTCCGGGCTTATAACCTATTGAAGTGAATAAATAAGTTGTATAGTGTTTTTGATTGAGTGTCTATCTAGTAGGTATTTATATATATGTACTGACTTATGTATATGTCTGTTTGTATCAAACAGATCTTATAAGTCATGTATTACATAGTTTGGAAGTTACCTAAGTTATGTACGTTCTAGTCAGTTCAGGGTCAGATGCCTAGTATGCCTTGGTTACATAATATGCCTAATGAGCCTAACATGCCTAGGGCATCTAATGCACCTGATATAGGTCACCTGACATGGGTCACCTAACATGCCTGAGTTCTGTAGTTACATCAACAGCTTTTAGGACTAACGAGGAAGGAAGGAGGAGTCGGTTAGGTTTTAGGTAGTACTCTCGCTTTGCTTTCCTTACGTTAAAAGTAGTTTAAGTCCCTAGTCTCTAGGATACGGGATATACTCCCCTTAGTATAGAGAAGGACTAATATAAGAGATATAGGGAAATCTAAATAAGACCGGTAGAGGCCCTCTAGAGGGCCCTACCCGTCCTATATAGTTATAGACTTAGATAGGACGTTAATAGAATAAACAAACAAACAAACAAACAGCGCTAGAGGATATTTTACTATTACCTCCGCCGCTACGTCTATATAATACGCTAGGGGCAGAGGAGCCCTAGCGATACCCCGGCGGTCCCCCGGCGAGTTAGGCGGGACATGCCGCTCGGGCCGGAAAGCCCTAGCGGACCCCCGGCGATCCGGTATAAAGGGATACCCTACCGATCGAGGACGTTCTAAATTAAGAGGGTTCCCGAGGGGACCGGCTATCGGCTACTACCTATAGAGGAGGCGGTACCGGTAGTAAGGAGTAGGCAATAGGATAGCTTGCGTATATAGCGAGGGCTCTCCTCTTAGGAGGAGGAGTAGAGTTATTGTACCTTAGATAGCAAGCTGTATATTATTTATACCTTTTATACCTCGGACCTCTATTACGTATACCCTTACGCTTACAGAACTATTATATAATAACTCTCGTACCTTAACTATAAGGGAAAGGTCCGAACAATAGTAGGAGGACGTTCTACTAGACAGAATCCTAGCAACTCGCTAGGGAACCCCTCTATACTAGAATAGGCCTCTACTAAATAGTCTTCCTCTATAGACGTCGAAGCGGAACGCGTATAACGAGAACTACTCGACTAGGAGGAATCTACGGAAGCTATCGCTAGTATCTAGCTAGAAGACTAGGACGATTCCGAGCCGGAAATCGCCGTCGAACGCGAGGAGCTAAGCGACCTTTAGAAAGACATTACCTGCCTAAGGGCGGAAAAGGAGCGTCTACTACTAATCTAAGAGGTAGCCGACCTCTAGAATAGCCGCGGCTATAAGCGATATACTATAGAAACCGATATCGCCCCTCTACCTAAACGCTTAGTAAAGGCCCCTAGCGAATACGAGGGGAAGTCCTTAAAGGAATATAGCGACTTCGTAATATCTTACGAAGTCGTATTTCTTTAGAATCCGCGGTCCTTCTAACGGGAAACCGAGAGATATACCTAGGTAATATAGTACCTCGCTAAGGGATATACCCCGAGGGACCGCTAGTACGTATACTAGTAGCGAATAACCGAGACCGAACGTAAGGGTACGACTTAGGATTACTTTAAGCAGTTCCTACTTAACCTCCTAGACGACCTAAACGCTCGATTGCTCTAGGCGTACCTAGACTATACGTCCGCTAGACAACGTACTAACTAGTCCCTAAGGGAGTTCCTAACGTATCTAGAGACTCTTAAGGTATAGGACGAACAGGCGAACGTCCTTGACATCCTTGAAATCATACGCGATTACACCGAGAAGAGAGGTATTACTACTACCGCAAAGATACTTAGAAAGCAAGTAGCGAACCTAGAAACGGCTATCAAGAAAATCTACAACCAGGTACGCCAAACGACAAACCTAACAAAGCAAATAGCCCCGTCCTAACCGTCCTCGACCTCGGCCTCGGCCTCGACCTCGTCCTCGTCCGCCGCCTCTTAACTAACGGTTAGAAAGCAACGTTCTTTCGCGGAAGTTACTAAGTCAAACAAGGAGAAGAATTCCAACGGTAACAAGGAATCTACCGCCAACCCTACGCAATCGACGAGAAACGAATAGACGTAAGTAACGCGTAGCAAACTACAAGCTACAAAGCCGTAGCTCTCCCGCCTTATTATAAAGTAGGAGAGACCGTCTACAATAAGCGCTCTTATTATAAAAGACGGCTTAAACAAGGCGTTCGGTTTTGCAAAGTCCCCGGGAGTCCTCTCGACGACGAGATCGCCTAAGGGCAACCTTATCGTATACTTTGCCGATAAGGAAGCGAAGGAGGCATTCAAAGGGAACCAAGAGAAGGCGTACCCGATACTAGGAGGGTTTCAAATTATTAACGACTCTACCTAGTATAAGGTCGTAATCTACGGCGTATCTACCTAAGATTTCGAGGGAGAAGACGCTACCGATAGAATCTAAGCCGAAATTGAGACCTATAATAGAGGTCTCGCGCCGGTTACTAAACCGATTTGGCTCTCGTACCTTAAAAAGCGATAGGAAAGGGAGGTAGGGTCTCTCCTAGTAGCCTTTGCTACAAAAGAGGAAGCCGATAGGGCTATTAGGTCCGCCCTTTTTATAGGAGGACGTAGTGTCTTTATCGAGCGCGCGAGGGATAGACTAAGAGAGAAGAAACTAACTAACCCAATATATTAGGATACCAACTAAGGGTAATATAAGCGAACCTAAATAGAAGCCAACAAGCGACGGAATCGGCCCTAGAAGTAGGGCTACGCGAGAAGGTCGACCTTATCCTAATCTAGGAACCGTAGATTATAGGACAAGATTAGGACGCGAGGTCGGTACTTTATACCGACTTTAAGCAGATTCTACTAAAGGAGAGGACTAGCCGTCCTAGGACGCTACTATACGTTAGTAGCCGGCTCTCCTACGAAGTCAACCCCTAAACGACAAGAAGCGGTAATCTCCTAGT
>JH792628.1:28549-39009 GCA_000291705.1 Sphaerulina populicola P02.02b | reverse complement strand
TAGCGTTAAGGTCGATATTAGCGATAGTATTACGGCGAAGAAGCGCAACAAAGTACGTCCGCCCTGCTTTCTCTGCCGTCGCGATACGTTCTAGCTAACCCTATCGACGAGAACGTAGTAGGTCAATACGAGCGACCTCTATATCGAAAGTATCAACCGTATTGTAATCAGACTGTATAGTAGCTATAAATCGTAGCCGATACTCGTAACTACCCTCGACAAATAGAGCTACTATCTAAGGCTATTAATCCTAGGTCGATATATATACGTTCGTATAGGTTTGACTACCGTAGAACGCGAACATTAGTATCCTTGCTATAGTAGCTCTCTTCTCGGGTACTAACTTCGTATCTGTAGCAATAGTAGTAGCCTTAACTATCGAATAACCGAGTATCTTAGCGCTAGAGAGCTTCTTCTACGTAGGAACAAGGAGAGGTGTAGCGCTAGCGCGACGGGTATTGGCCTTATAGGTAGCCGGTAAATCGGGATCGTCCTCGTCCTCGTCCTCGGCGTCGTCGTCGTCGTTGTCGTTGTCCTCCTTATCTACTATATCCGTAGTAGTAGGAGTATCCTCGATAGCGCGCTTGCGCTTCTTCGCCTATCTACTCGTAGCTATACTAGCTATACCCCCAACCGATAGGAAACCGGTAGTAGTCTTTGTTGCCTATATAGCGCGATACTACTACGCGCTAGGAAGCGGCTTATATCGTAGCGACTTCGTATACTTATAACAGTCTATTGCGAGGTACTTCTCCTAGTACCTATTATTAGCCGTAACCAACCCCGTAGACTAGTTGATACTAAATCCACTATACTCAAATAGTAAACGCTCGAGTGCCTATGTACGTCGCTAGTACTAGTCCTCTTTAGATTTATACTAGCCCTAGTATAGGGATAGGGTAGCGTCCTAAGGGTATATCTTTCTCGTAGTAGTAAGTACAACCGAAACTAGATAGTTCCTCTTATGCCCGCGTAGACTACTAGCCCTATACTTATTACGACCGAGTACCTTTACGTAAGCCTCTAGGAGCGTAAACTCTAATACTTTCTCTTAATCCTATAGAAACGGAAGGGTTTTCTTCCGTTTCTGACTACCGTTGCCCTAACTCTAACTCTGACTCTATATAGCTACCTCCTCGTCTACCTCCTCTTCCTCGTCTAGCGCAAAACTCGTAGGATCCGGGGCAAGAGACTTATCTAGGGCAAGAGACTTATCTAGGGCAAGAGACTTATCCGTACCCGTAGGCTAACTTTCTCTAAATATACTAACCTCCTCTAGTAACGGTTTAAAAGGATGTATAAGAGTAGGGTCGAGAGGAGGACACTCGTACTATATAGTACTCGTATAAATATCCCCGTATAGCTAGGCCTTAGCGGGCTGCCTACTAGGGACGTCGAGTAGAAATAGGGTACGCTGATCGTAGATATCGTCTATCGTCCTCGTCTTCGTAGGACTAGAGCGGGTAATAGTTATTCGTATTTCT
Source organism: Sphaerulina populicola P02.02b (assembly GCA_000291705.1). Taxonomy (NCBI): domain Eukaryota; kingdom Fungi; phylum Ascomycota; class Dothideomycetes; order Mycosphaerellales; family Mycosphaerellaceae; genus Sphaerulina; species Sphaerulina populicola. The sequence continues at coordinate 37,525 of JH792628.1, read as the reverse complement.
ACTACCTCGCGGTCTGCCCTCTCGTTAAACTAGGTATTCTGCGATAGTCGTACGTTATAGCGAGCTCGGGGAGGTATATTGAAAGTACTATAGGGGTAGATTAGTCGGTTCGTTTAACGTAGAAAGTAGCGAAGTTAGGAGTACTAGATACTATCTTGAACTCGAGGTACTCGCCGTATATATAGACTATAGAGCTATTATATACTACTATAAGAGAAGTAGTACCTCCGTAGAAAACGATATAATTGCCGTTTACGTCTATCCTCGGGTATACCCGTATTTCAATATAACGTAGTAGAACGTAACTACTATATTTCTATTGAACAACGTACGTTATTATACTTACTATATTCAATGCGATAGTCCGCCCGAAGTTGGATCGAATATGATTTGGAACTATCGTATTCTAACCGCGTTTGACAGGTCGGAAATCGCATTTAATAGAGAATCGCAGTTACTGCGGCAAATGCGATTTTATGCTATTGAACAGCCCCTTACGTTTATATGAAAGGAAAGGTACCAGACATTCCATATCTGGAAGCTTGAGGAGCTTGTATTGTAGGTAGGAGGTTGTTTTCCGCGTGCATTACATTGTGGGGTGAAGTACCTCCTACCTACCTGTCCTGTATCGCAGACCACCTTCGGCTCGCGAAACGAATTTTCCTGTCGTTCTGCTACTGCCGTGTATATACACTTTACGGTAGAAAAACAGGTCCACATGAAGCCCCGATATCTTCCGTGCCGAGGGCCGCTAGAGCTTGTGCCTGGCCGAACAACGAAGAGTCCTCCTCTTCTTCACGCTTCTAACCTTACTCCAACTGGGAAACTCCACATACATTGGCGGTATGAATGTCTGGGAAGAGTGCGACATGAGCAGATTTGCAACCGATACGAGAAAAGGCACAGGCACAGCAGCACCTCCCGTCGAAAGAGCAGTGGTATCCCGCAACAGCGGCGGTGATCAGGTCCATAGTGCTTGGGGTGGTTGGTGAGAAAGGAGAACAATGGCGACTCCAGAAGCAAGCCGAGTGCTGCAGAGTCTGGTCCGGGCAACGAGGCGGTTTCACGTTCCTCGACACCAGCGCAGGACCATCTGTGTCGAGTGCCTGGCAAAGGAGAAGAAGAAGACGACGACGACGACGACGACGACGACGACGACATCTCTGCACCGACCGGCGCTCCCACTCACAGTGCAGCCATGGCAACCACAAAGAAAGAGCAGGCGGCGCATGTCGACACAAGTGGAAGTCCGCCAGCAGGGCATCACAGGCACCGGACCGATGGCAGAATACGATGCTCGAGTGCAATCGGGACGCCTACGAGACGACGAACACCAGCGCATGCTGATTCAATCTCTGCAAGATCTGCACGATGTGTTGACTCACTATGTTCCGCCACAGGTGGTCAAGCCTACAATTGAGTCGTTGCAGCCCAAGAAGAAGAAAAAGGCCGGTCTGTTTGGCTCGTTGTTTGGCGGAGTGGGAGACAGTCAGCTGGTCATGAGGCCGAGACCAGACTTGCCCAAGGGCATCTACATGTATGGCGATGTAGGGAGCGGCAAGACGATGATGATGGACCTCTTCTATGACACGCTCCCGGATAACATCACTCATAAGACCAGAATTCATTTCCACAACTTCATGCAGGATGTGCACAAGCAGCTGCACAAGATGAAGATGCAACATGGCCAGTACATTGACTGCATACCATTTGTGGCTGCTGAGATTGCTGAGCATGCTTCCCTGTTATGCTTTGACGAGTTCCAGTGCACTGATGTGGCAGATGCCATGATCCTGCGCAGATTGATCGAAAGCTTGATGGCCCATGGAACCGTCATGGTTACCACTTCGAATCGCCATCCTACAGAACTGTACAAGAATGGAATTCAACGCGAGTCCTTTGTGCCTTGCATCAACCTCCTCCTCGACCAACTCCGCGTTCTCAACCTTGACTCCACCACCGATTATCGCAAAATCCCGCGTCCGCCGTCCGGTGTATACCATCATCCCCTCGACGCTTCCTCTGCTCGGCACGCCTCGTATTGGTTCAAGTTTTTTGGCGATTTCGAAAACGATCCTCCCCATGCCGATACCCAGCACGTCTGGGGCCGTAATATCGACGTTCCGAAAGCCTCGGGAAGGGCTTGCTGGTTCACCTTCAACGAGCTCATCGGCTCTGCCACAGGTGCAGCAGACTATCTCGAACTGGTCAAACACTACGATGCCTTTGTCGTCACGGACGTTCCCGGCATGAACTACCGTTCTCGCGATCTCGCTCGTCGCTTCATCACATTCCTCGATGCCGTCTACGAGTCTCGCGCAAAACTGGTCTTGACCACCGCTGTTCCTCTCACCCAACTCTTCATGTCACGAACCGAAATCGACAACATGATTGATGAGGCTGCGAATACCGTCAATGCCGACAAGCGAGTCCAGGCTGCCGCAAAGATGAAGAATGAACAGCAAAGTCAGGCTGGAAGTGATGTCGATGATACCATGAGAATGATGATGGACGATTTGGGAATGAATATGGATTCTATGAAGAAGAGTAGTTTCTTCACCGGCGATGAGGAGGCTTTTGCTTTTGCTCGAGCCCTGAGTCGTCTGACGGAAATGGGGAGTCAGGAGTGGGTAGAGAGAGGCTTGGGCATGTCGAGTACGGGAGGTGGGCAAAAGGATGTGGACGATTGGAAAAAGGTCAGGAGTAGCTGGCGGCAAGATTCTAATTGAAGCATTCTCACACCGCACCGGATGCACGCGCTTCGTTAGTGTTGGAAGTATACCGCCTGCCAGCCTCCCTCTACAGGCTATATCCTAGAACTATGCTTGCGACCAACAAACCCTATCATATCAACACCGCCTACGTTCAGAAGCTTGGCCATATCGACCGGGTTGAAACCTTCTCATTGGCATGGGACATCCGGATATCGCGATGTGAATTGATTATATATACACCGTCAGTCGCTCGTCGTGCTGGTCTGCTCAGAATACTTCATTCCAAAGAAAATGCCAGGACCCAACTTGAATGCTACCGCCGACTCGGACCCTCTGTCAAGAGCCTGGCTCACGTTGGTCACTCGTGCTTCATATCTTCCCGGACTCGCAGTGCTGGTTGATTCCTTGTATAAGCATGGCTCGAAACATCCCCTCATTGTTCAATATACAACCGACCTCCCCGAAGACTGTATCAAGTGTCTCCAACTCCTTCACATCCTCTACCCGCTATGCCTCCCACAGCGTGTCGACTCTATTCCCCTCCCCGATGGTCTCGAACCTGTGGCCGCTCGCTTTGCAGATACTCTGACGAAATTGCGCGCCTTCCAGCCACTCGCACAGAATGAGCTTGATGTCCTGGGTTTGCCATGCACGCCCAAAGAGATTTGCTTTCTGGACGCTGACATTCTCATTATGCGGAACCTGGATGACATCTTCGACGTCCCACGACCCGGCTCGGATTGGGTCGCTTCTCATCACGCCTGTGTGTGCAATGTGGACGGCGATCCTCTTGCACCACAAGAGTACTCGATCGAAAACTGTCCCTTCACCCGTGTGGAGCACCCGGAGGCTCTCGACCAGCCCGTACTCACCCCAGATACGGAAGCCCAGAAGAAGACATATGCACTTCTCAACTCTGGCGTCTTTGTCTGCACACCTTCTCAGGAAATATGGCAGAAGATCCAGGACTTCTTCACCGACAATGAAGCATTGGTCAAGACTTTTAAATTCCCTGATCAGAACTTTATGGAAGTGTTTTTCAAAGACAAATGGGTGCCGCTGGGTTGGCAGTACAACGCTATCAAAACCCATCGATATTGGCACTCGGCAGCCTGGCGAGATGACCAAGTCCGAGCTCTCCATTATATCATCGACAAACCGTGGGAGGTCAGGACCGGGAAACGTGATGCTGCTGGATATCTCGGACGGGACGGTATCACCCATAGCTGGTGGTGGGACGCCTACGATTGCTTTGTCGACGAAATGGCCCGACGAGGACATGTCGGCCGCGCTGTTGTCGCTTGTGTCGAACGGTACGCTGCTGTCGCTTCTATTCCTTCTATTTGTACTAATCTTATATCTAGCACTTTGAATCCCGCCGACGCGGCCCAGAGGAGACTCGGCGGGAGGGAGCTACTCGCGAGACTAGGCCGAAAGGCTGCTGTCTCATAGTACGCTGGTGTACTACCGTGATTCTCTAGGAGATTGAAGAGGAGATAGGCTTTTGTAGATGAAATTTACCGCTTGCCTTTTGTTTACATCTGCTGCAAGACCTTTTCTTGAGGAGTTCAATAATGTCTAGCACGAGATATCCGGGTTTGTTTGTTTGTTTGTTTGTTCTATTAACGTCCTATCTGAGTCTATAACTATATAGGACGGGTAGGGTCCTCTAGAGGACCCTACCGGTCTGATTCGGTTTCCCCGTATCTCTTATCTTCGTCTTTCTCTCTACTAAGGGGAGTATATCCCGTACCCTAGAAACTAGGGGCTTAAAACTACTTTTGACGCAAGGAAAGCAAAGCGAGAGTACTAACTAAACTAAACCTAACTAACTCCCCCTTCCTATTCCGTTAGTTCCTTAATTAATATAAATCAAAATCCTCCTTAAACTCCTAGGGCGCCGTAGGCCTCGCCTATCCTTCTTCCTTCTCTTCTCCCTCCTCCTCTTCTCTATTCCTACTAAGGTACTACTCCCTCGTAGCTATCCCTATTACTATAAGAAATTGTATAAGTTCTTTCGTCTCGTCCTCGACGATAGACGCTATCGTTCTCTTAGGGTAAAAGGAGGCTAGTCTCGCTATCCTATATTCCGGGTAGTTTAGAATTAGGTATTTAACCGTCTCCTTATTCCCCCTTCCGTATCTATAGTCGGCCCCGCTAGACTTGCCTATCCTCGCTAGGTAGTCTTTTAGGTATATATATCCTAGGAGGATAATATAGAAGGCGCTCGTTATTTGTCTCTTCCCGTCCGCCTTTAGTTCCTCTAGCGGGGTACCTAGGAATTAGAAGTAGTAGCTTTTCGGGTTGAAGTTCTTTCGCCGTCTCTTCTCTTTCTCTTTCCTGAATTTGTCGGTCTAGGTTTCGTCGGCTAGGCGCTAGATTTCCCTTTATTAATCCTCCTTTTTACTTCCTATTCCGCCTAGGAAGTCGATCCTTTTCTATATATCGCCTATCCTTATTCTTTCTCTATCTTTGATCTCGATGTACCCGTTACGTTGTATCCTTTATAGAGGGATCTCCGATCTCCTTAAGGATTTTCTTAACCGGGTGTTCTTCGCTAAGCTTAGCTATCCTCTACGCGTATTAGATAGATAGGCGCTCTAGCCTTATATCGGGCGGAGGGAGGTTAGCTTTAATTTCCGCCGGGAGGTTAGGAGCTATACGGAAGACTCCTAGGATCTTTTTCGCTACCTTATTCTAGACGGTCTATAGCGCGCGGATATTCTTCTTTAACTTCTACTAAACCGGGGATCCGTAGTCTCCTACGGTATTAACGTAGGCCTTATAGAGGTATCGTAGTGCTTTTATCGATAGGCCCTTTTCCGTATTCGCTAGTTATTCTATCCTAGCGAAGGATACTTATACTTAGGATACCCTTATCCGGATATATTCCTTAAAGGAGAGTCGGGAATCAAACTAGACGCCTAGCTAACGGACGGCTTTCGTCGCCGGTTTAATCGTCTCTCCCGTTAGGATCTTGATTAATAAGTTATATCCTTTCGCCTACGAGAAGTAGATAAGCTTAGTCTTAGTAAGGTCAAATACAATAGTATTCTCCTACCTTAGTTCCGTAATCCTACGGACTTCTCTTTATAGGATCTTCGCGTTCTTCCTTAGGCTTGTCGAGGACGTCGTTAACCCTATATTATTAATATAAGATAGCGGTAGTACGTCCTATAGCGGAGAGAAGATATCCCGGATATAGATAAGGAAGAGTACCGGCGAGATAGGGCTACCTTACGGGATCCCGATCTCTACGTCTTAGAATTCTTGTATTTAGCTATTAAAGCGTAGGCGAAGGCGGCGACCGCTAAGGAAGGATTGTACCTACTTTACTAAGGACTATAGTAGCCTTAACTTTGCGAGTATCCGTAGGAGCCGGTTCTTTGCTATATAGTCAAAAGCTCCCTTAACGTCTAGGAATACCTAGGCCTCGTTATAGGTTAGGTTAGGTATAGGGTAGGTACAACCTAGACTAAATACCCAACCCTGCAAATAAGGCGGGTACCTACCTTATAAGCAGGGTACAACCTACCTCGAAAAACCTAGTAGGTATACCTAACGGGTATAATAATAGGTATTATATAATGTTCCGTTTTGGGATATTTCTAGTAGTAAAAGATTAATTTTACGCACATTTTTCTACCTACTAGAGCTGCCGACCATAAATACCGACTACGAAAAAGACTAGGGAATACGAAATCATATAGTTAAAGAGTAGGAAGAGGATCAATTTTTAGCTATCTATAAGCTATACTCAGTTATCGGCCCCTCCCTACTAGCTCTATTAAGTCGCTAGTACTATAGGCCCTATAGGCGCTAGTAGCTATACTAGTAGCCCTACTAGCCCTACTAGCCCTCCTAGCCCTACTACTAGCCCTACTAGCCCTACTAGCCCTACTAGCCCTACTACTAGCCCTACTGCGGTACTAGCGCTAGCTATACTAGCGCTAGGGCTAGCTGTACTAGCGCTAGGGCTGGCGCTAGCAGCGGTACTAGCGCTCGCTTCGCCCTAGGGCCCTAGAGCCGCCGAGGGGGGTCCTTCTACTAAAGCTTAGTAACAACGGGACCGGCGATAGATAGGATACAGGCAGAATAGGGCTATATACCCTAATCCGAGAGGATAGTACGAAGGCATTGTATATCCTTTTGCTAGATTATAATACGCTTAGCGTAGATAGCGAGAAGATTAGCCGCTAAATTAAAGAGATTAGTTATATAGAAGAGAAAAGAGTAGATAGGGAATAAATCTTATAGGAAAAGATTTTAATAAGCAGGCTCTCTAAGTACTCCTAGAGTACGCCGAGTGCTTAGGCTTAAATGCGAAGCCCGCGACGCTTATTCTCTATAATCTCTTTTACTAAGCGGGCAAAGGGTATCTTCGGTATAAGTAGCCTAATTGATTACTAATATTTCCTTATCTCTCGGAGTACTACCGCTAGGGGAGAAATGTTAGTAACCTACCGACTACGAATACCGACTACGAATGCCGACTACGAATGCCGACTACGAATGCCGACTACGAATACCGACTACAAATAACTTACTTCCTATACGATATTTATGCTTTTTTCGGATCAAATTAGCTAGTATAGTCTTTCTACCTATTAATAGACAAAGAGGAGTATAGCGAGGCTGTTTTCTACTAGTACGGGAAGGATTAGTACGAGTATTCGGAGTACGATTCGCTATATTTGTACGAGTCTAAGCGATCGAAGAAGCTATTGTACAAAGTATAGTTATTGTATTAAGAAAGGTAGGTTACTAGATAGGGCGTAAAAAAGGTATAGCAAAAAGTGTCGATAAGTAGGTTGAAATATTGCTATAGCGGTAGCTAGGTAGTAAGAAGGCGAAAAAGGATCAAAAAGTAGTTATAGATATTAGTATAGTAAGTTAGGTTTAATTAGAAGTAGGAAGTTGCTTTAAGGTAGGGAAATTAGGGTCTAGCCCGTAGGCTAATTAGAGGCGAGCATTTTGTTTGCTAGGAAATAATACGCTATTCACTAGCGATTCTAGAAACTTCTAGAAGCTAGGAATAATCAACTATTAGAAGCGCGTCGTTAATCAACCGTTAGAAGCGCGTCGTAACAATAGTCCGTAGGCGTAGTCGGCAAACGTAGTCGGTATAGATAGTAGGAGTAGGGTGCGCGGCGTCGGTAATATAGCTAGTCGGTGAATAATATAGCGCTAAAAGAGATAGGTAGAGCGCGTCGCGTCGCAGATATAGTCGGCAGATGTAGGACGTAGTTAGCAGACGTAGTTAGTAGACGTAGTTAGCAGACGTAGTCGGCAGACGTAGTCGGCAGACTAATATCAGTCTTTACCGTTTGTTTCTCCTACGAACCGCTTCCGAATCTACCGACAAAGTACTATATCCTTCTACTACAAAGTTACCCGCTTAGTATATATAGCGAGTATATTAGATACTTCGAATTCTAGCGTAAGGAATGCTTCCGTAGCTTCCTATAAACAAAGAAGCGCCTTAGCCTGAAATCGATATACGCCTATACTCGCTATCTCTATCGTAATTTCGCGGGATAGTCTCTAAAATAGAAGGCGACGTATTAATAGCTTAGTCGTCTTCTAGTATTTCTTAATCTCTCGGATTACTGCTAAGCTAGGCTTCGTCCGTCGCTTAGTCCTCGCCTTTAGAGCCTTTCGTATTGTAGGCTTCTTCCGTAGACTCTTACCGCCCCGTAGTATCTAGGGATAATAGGACTTGTTCGCTACGACTTTCGTACGTCCTAGTCTCTTTTCGGCGATACTTAGTCGTTAGGATAGTATATATTGAAGCCGTAGTCGTCCTAGTCCTTTACGCGGTCGGTCTGAATCCTCTTCTAGATTATATAATACTACCGGTCTACGCTACTAGCCCTACTAGCCCTCCTCGCTATACGGTAGGGATAAATCCCCCCCTAAATCTTTACGCTCCTAGCTCTTCTCGCTACCTTCGCTTCTACTACCGTACTTTGCAACGTCCTTCCGCTACCTTTTAGTATTTGTCTCGTCGCTATAAGCAGCCCTTAGTAGTCCCTTATTTGCCCTGTTTATTCTTTCTTCTATTAGCCTCCTCGCTTCGTTATCTACCCGTTGTTGTTTGGTCGTAAGAGAGGAGGAGGAGTCGGACGAGAGTACTATTAGATCGAGGTTCGGTATTTTGAGATTCTAGAGGTTAAGACTTAAGAGATACGGAAAGTAGGGTAGAAAGGAAGAGAAAGAGAAAGGAAAATACTAAAGTAGGTATATAGGAAACCCGGAATTT
>JH792628.1:10111-25517 GCA_000291705.1 Sphaerulina populicola P02.02b | reverse complement strand
ACGAACCTATTCTTACTACTATCGATATACGTTTACGACCCGAATTCGAGATTACCGGCTTAGGTCGCTACTAAGAACTATATTATAGCTTTACGATACTCTTACTCGCTAGCTATACTAATATTTCCGACTATAGCGCCAAGTTTACCGAACTTTACGATAGAATAGTCGCTATTTACGATCGACTAGTACTGCTAGAGTTATACCTAGTATAGGCTTACCTTAGCGGACTAAGTAACGCGTTCAAAGAATTCATTACTGCCTTCAACCTATAGTACTTACTAGTTCCGACAGTTATTAATAGTATACCTTAGGTAGTAGTTAGCCTAGCAGTCGTACGACGAAAAGTAGAAGAACACGCTAGTCGCATTCAGAGCGATAGTAATATAGCGCTTTACAACCAATAGTAGCGACGAACCTTCGACTACCCTGTCTGCAAATACTATAGCAAGCGATACAAGGGTATATACTAGACCGTAGACGCTAGTAAGGCACCTTAGGGGTAGATCGATCGAAACAATAACTCCGCCGCCGCTACTTCGGACAAAAAGCGAAAAACCACCGACGACGCCGTATTTGGCGACAAGGCAGCTGTCGCAAAGAACGAAGGAAGTTACAACGTATTGCTAATAGGTAAAGCAATATACTTTACCTCCTACGACGCTACTCGCGAATATATAGCTATTTACCGAGGTATCAACCTCTACGACTGCTTTATTCTCGATAGTAGAGCTACTAGTTCACTCGTCGGCCGTAAGGACCTATTTATCGGCGGAACCTACGATACTATCGATTCCGCAGCCGAGTCGAACGGTATTGGCGGTACGAAACTTATACTAATTAGTTAAGGTACGCTACGGATTCGATACCGAAATAGCCGGTAGATCTAGATACCTAATACGTAGTATTCACTAAGCGTAGGCGTCAACCTTCTATTACTTAACGCTATATAGCTATACATCTAGAGTATTACGAAAACTAGTAACGGCCTTAGCTTCATACAAGCATACGGAGGTAACGAGTTCACCGCTACTATTACTAGCGGACTATTAATACTAGATATATACTAAGAATAACTATCTTAACTACTAGTTACCGGGTTCTACGGGGCCGCTTACTCCGTAGACAAGTTACTCCGGTTGTAGTATAAGCGAATAGTATACCTTAGCGAACGCGGCCTAATTAAGCTCCGAACTATAGCTACTAGAATAGAAACAATACGCGACGATAGTTACTATATATATGAAAGTTGCGTCCTCGGTCGACAGTTATCAAAACTATACAAGTATTACCTTCCTCGCGGACGTTATAAGATAGACGTTATTTATACCGACGTAGTATATATACTAATTGAGTCATTCGATAGTTGCAAGTACTTTGTTAGTATTATTAATAACTAGAGTCAATAGGGAGTTACCAAACCAATTCAACGACGCTCCGACGCGCTAGTTACTGTCCAAGAATTCATTACTACGAACAGTACCCCCGAATGCTTTACTACCCTCCTTATCTAAGATAGGGGGGGTAAGAACATAAGCGACAGTTATCTTAGATAGATCCGAAATAGGGGGATTACGTTATACCTGTCTAGTACCGAACAATACTAGTAGAACGGTATCGCCGAAGCCTATAACAAAGTGATCGAATAGAAAACGTAGTCTACTATACTACATTTACCAAACCTTGACCTACGTTACTAGTCCTTAGTAATCGAATACGGAATTACGTACCTACGGAACCGATTACTATATCGTAGGTTGATAGTTACTCTATACGAAGTATAGACAGGCAACAAACCGTACCTCGCCAATATACGAATTATCGGCTACAAAGCATACGTCTATCGATTAACTACCGATATAAACAAGTTAATTAGTACTAAGGCTAGAATCGAATAGTTACTAGGGTTCAAAGGTAACGGGTACTACCTCGTTACTTCCGAGAACCCTAGGCGTCTATAATAGCGCTTCGACGTAGACTTCGATAAACTATACCCTAACTGTACTAGCGTTACTACGAGCGATAGTAACGATGTAGATAATACGGTAGTAGAGCTAGGGGGAGACAAAGAAACAGTAGAAACAGCTCAACAACCAATTATTTCCGCTAACACCCCGGCTAAATCCGGGGGGTTACTAGAAAAAGCGGGTCTATCCTTAGAACGACTAATAATAGGTTACCTACTATTATCAAAAAGAACTCGCCCTATAACGAGCGACAGTTACTATAGCTACGAGTTACTATAGACAGGCTACGAGTCTACGAACTACGAGTCTACGAACTACGAGTTACGAGACTACGAGTTACTACAGTTAGGCTACGAGCAATTACTACTATCTATACCTCCGGGGTACGTATTAAATATACGACCTAAAACAATCGGTATTAACGCACCGATAGCCGAACTTATTCAAGAAGGCAAACGATAGCGTAAACCGAGACACCTCTATTAGTAATACGAAAGTAACGCTACTAACGACACCGCCTAATTCAACCTACTGCTTCTTATACTTATAAGCTATTTACTAGCTACAGAGCCGTACGAGCCGTCTATATACGACGACGCCAAGCTCCGTAGCGGCAGATAGAGTAACTAGAAGCCCGTACTAGACGACGAACACCGTTCACTATAGCGCAACGCGGTATAGCGAGTAATCAAACGATTAGAAGCCAATAGCAAGATCCTTAAAGGCAGGTAGGTATTCAAAATCAAACGAATTAGTAACAAAGTAAAGTATAAGTGCCGCTAGGTAGTAAAAGGGTTTATACAAGACAGTAAATACCTCGAAACCTACGCGTTAGTTATAAAGCCGATAAGCTATAAGGCACTATTCGCTATCGCTGTAGCTAGAGACTACGAAATCGAGCAGATAGACGTAAAGACAGCGTTTCTTTACGGTACCCTCGATAGTAAAGAGCCTATCTATATAGAACAACCGGACGGATTCACCGACGGAACCAACAACGTCTATTTACTACTTAAAGCGCTTTACGGACTCCGACAGTTACCTCGTATTTAGTACGCTATATTAACTACGTACCTAGAAGCGGCCGGATTCACTACTCTAGACGTAGACATAAGTGTGTTCGTAAAGGGTAAAACATTCATCGTAGTCTACGTAGATGATTTACTTATTATAGGTCTATACATTACGGAAATCAACAGCGTAAAGAAACACCTTAGTAATCGATTCGAGATAAGCGACCTAGGGCTATACTATTGTTTGTTTGTTTGTTTGTTTGTTGTTTGTTTATTCTATTAACGTCCTGTCTGAGTCTATGACTATATAGGACGGGTAGGGCCCTCTAGAGGACCCTACCGGTCTTATTCGGGTTTCCCCGTTTCTCTTATCTTCTTCTTTCTCTCTACTAAGGGGAGTGTATCCCGTACCCTAGGAGCTAGGGGCTTAAAACCACTTTTGACGCAAGGAAAGCAAAGCGAGAGTACTAACTAAACCAAGCCTAACCAGCTCCCCCTACCTATTCCGTTAGTCCCTTAATCAATCAAAATAAATCAAAATCCTCCTTAAAACTCCTTAAAACTCCTAGGGCGCCGTAGGCCTTGCCTACTACTCTTCCTCCTCTTCCTCCTCCTCCTCTTCTCTATTCCTACTAAGGTGCTACTCTCTCGTAGCTATCCCCGTTACCGTAAGGAATCGTATAAGTTCTTTCGTCTCGTCCTCGACGATAGACGCTATCGTTCTCTCGGGGTAAAAGGAGGCTGGTCTCGCTGTCCTATATTCCGGGCAGTTCAGAATTAGGTGTTTAACCGTCTCCTTATTCCCCCTTCCGTATCTATAGTCGGTCCCGCTAGACTTGCCTATCCTCGCTAGGTAGTCTTTCAGGTACGTATGTCCTAGGAGGATACCGTAGAAGGCGCTCGTAACTTGTCTCTTCCCGTCCGCCCTTAGTTCCTCTAGCGGGGTACCCGGGAATTGGAAGTAATAGCTTTTCGGGTTGAAGTTCTTTCGCCGTCTCTTTTCTTTCTCTTTCCTGAATTTATCGGTCTAGGTTTCGTCGGCTAGGCGCTGGATTTCACGTTATTGGTCCTCCTTTTTGCCTCCTATCCCGCTAAGGAAGTCGATCCTTTTCTGTATATCGCCTATCCTTGTTCTTTCTCTATCTTTGATCTCGACGTACCCGTTGCGTTGTATCCTTTGCGGAGGGATCTCCTTAAGGATTTTCTTAACCGGGTGTTCTTCGCTAAGCTTAGCTATCCTCTACGCGTATTAGATAGAGAGGCGCTCTAGCCTTATATTAGGCGGAGGGAGGTTGGCTTCTATTTCCGCCGGGAGGTTAGGAGCTGTACGGAAGACTCCTAGGATCTTTTTCGCTGCCTTGTTCTAGACGGTCTGTAGCGCGCGGATATTCTTCTTTGACTTCTACTAAACCGGGGATCCGTAGTCTCCTACGGTATTAACGTAGGCCTTATAGAGGTATCGTAGTGCTTTTGTCGATAGGCCCTTTTCCGTGTTCGCTAGTCGTTCTATCCTAGCGAAGGACGCTTGTGCTTAGGATACCCTTATCCGGATATGTTCCGTAAAGGAGAGTCGTAAATCAAACCAGACGCCTAGCCAACGGACGGCTTTCGTTGCTAGTTTAATCGTCTCTCCCGTTAGGATCTTGATTGATAAGTCACATCCTTTCGCCCGTAAGAAGTAGATAAGCTCGGTCTTCGCAAGGTCAAACGCGATAGCATTTTCCTGCCCTAGTTCCGTAATCCTACGGACTTCTCTTTATAGGATCTTCGCGTTCTTCCTTAGGCTTATCGAGGACGTCGTTAATCCTATATCGTCGATATAAGATAGCGGTAGCATATCCTATAGCGGAGAGAAGATGTCCCGGATATAGATAAGAAAGAGTATCGGCGAGATAGGGCTACCCTACGGGATCCCGATCTCTACGTCTTAGAATTCTTGCATTTGGCTATCAAAGCGTAGGCAAAGGCGGCGGCCGCTAAGGAAGGATTGTACCTACTTTACTAAGGACTGCGGTAGCCTAAGCTTCGCGAGTATCCGTAGGAGCCGGTTCTTTGCTACGTAGTCGAAAGCTCCCTTTACGTCTAGGAATACCGTTAACGTCTTCTTCTTCTTTAGCCGTTGTCTCTCGATCTCTGTCGTTAGGATCATCGCGGCGTCAACCGCTAACTTTGCCTTCCTTCCGCCGATCTGAGAGTCGTAGAGTAGGGGGTGCTTCTCCGCAATTAGGCTTAATCTCTTCGCTAGGATCCTCTCGCTGATTTTCCCTAGGCAGTTTAGGAGTAAGATTACCCTATATACCTTAGGGAGAGAGTAGTCTGGTTTTCCCGGCTTAGTAAGTACCGCGCCGGTTGCTTCTCGCTAGGCTTCCGGGTAGTATCCTTCGCTAACTAGTCGGCTGAAAAGTCCGTAAAAGGTATCGGGGATCGCCGTATATGCCTTAGAAATCACAAGTTGTATAATTCCGTCCGGTCCCGGTATCTTCCCTTTAACCTTACTAGTCGCGTAGGCCTGTTCTAGCTCTTCTTTCTAGAGGGTATTCTATTCCTAATCGTTTTGTCGATAGGAAAGCTAGTCTTCCGGTAGTTCTTCTTCCGCGGGTAGCTTTGGAAAGAGTATTTATTAGAGTTCCCTACACTTCCCTTTAAAAGACGTCTCGCCGTTGATTGTCGGGATAGAGGCGGAGATCCTATCCTTTGTATACGATATAGCCTTGAAAATTGTCTGCGGGTCGTTCTTCTCTAGGAAGGCGTTCTAATAGTTCTTCTTCGCCGACTTTATCTCTTAGAAGTACTTGTTCTTTGCCGCTAGATACTCTCTCTTCTCTAGCGGGGTCGCTATCCTTCCGTAGGAGAAAGTCTTACGGTAGGTACGGTTGAGTTCCTTCCGTAGGTTCCTAAGCTCCGGCGTCTACTAAGGTTTGGATCTCGCGTCTACCCTCTTCCTCGGTATAGCCTTTTCTATCGCGTCTTGGAGTAGCGTTATTAGGGAGACAGCTAGGTCGTCTAGGTCTCCCTCTAGGTTGAGGTCCTCTAATTTCTCCGCTAGTATTTCCGAGAACCTTTCCCAATTCGCCTCTTTGTAGTTAAGGACCGTCTTTTCAACCGTTGGTTTAGACGTACTCCTTCCCTCTATCTCAAAGAAGATCGCCCGGTAGTCTGAGCCGATATCGTCGGTACGCTAGTTAACGTCTCCTTAGATTCCTCTTGTAAACGCTAGGTCTAGGACGCTTTCTTGGGCTAGGTACGGCCTATAGAAAGTTCCTATTCCTATCTCGTTCCGTAGGAGGAAGTTCTTCTCGTCTAGCTAGTCTAGGAGTCTCGTTGCTTTGCTCCCGGTATCCTTCCCGTTAGGATCCTAGCTAGGGTATCGGACGTTAAAGTCTCCCGCTAGGATAACTCTCGGTAGGAGCTCTAGGTCGTAGAGTTCCCTCTCGATTATCCTCTCTCCTCGCGCGTCTTTTTCGTTATATAGATTAACTACCTAAATAGTTTCTCTACCGTCGGAAATAGTATACGCTAGGAGATCACCGCTTCTTGTTGTTTGGGGGTTAACTTCGTAGGAGAGCCGGCTACTAACGTATAGTAGCGTTCTAGGACGGGTAGTCCTCTCCCTCGGTAGAATCTGCTTGAAGTCGGTATAAAGTACCGACCTCGCGTCCTGAAAGCCTCTTTAATCTTGTCCTATAATCTACGGTTCTTAGATTAGGATAAGGTCGACCTTCTCGCGTAGCCCTACTTCTAGGGCCGATTCCGTTGCTTGTTGGCTTCTATTTAGGTTCGCTTGCATTACCCTTAGTTGGTATCCTAACATATTAGGTTGGTTGGTTTCTTCTCTCTTAGTCTATCCCTTGCGCGCTCGACAAAGACACTACGTCCTCCTATAAAAAGGGCGGACCTAATAGCCCTATCGGCTTCCTCTTTTGTAGCGAAGGCGACTAGGAGAGACCCTGCCTCCCTTTCCTATCGCTTTTCAAGGTACGAGAGCCAAATCGGTTTAGTAACCGGCGCGAGACCTCTATTGTAGGTCTCAATTTCTGCTTAGATTCTATCGGTAGCGTCTTCTCCCTCGAAATCTTAGGTAGATACGCCGTAGATTACGACCTTGTACTAGGTAGAGTCGTCAATAATTTGAAAGCCTCCTAGTATCGGGTACGCCTTCTCTTGGTTCCCTTTGAATGCCTCCTTTGCTTCCTTGTCGGCGAAGTATACGATAAGGTTACCCTTAGGCGATCTCGTCGTCGAGAGGACTCCCGGGGACTTTACAAAACCGAACGCCTTGTTTAGGCCGTCTCTTATAATAAGAGCGCCTATCGTAGACGGCCTCTCCTACTTTAGAACAAGGCGGGAGAGTTGCGGCTTTATAGCTTGAGTTTTGCTACGCGTTACTTGCGTCTATTCGTTTCTTGTCGATTGCGTAGGGTTGGCGGTAGATTCCTTGTTACCGTTAGAATTCTTCTCCTTATTTGACTTAGCAACTTCCGCGAAAGAACGTTGCTTTCCAACCGTTGGTTGAGGGGCGGCGGACGAGGACGAGGCCGAGGCCGAGGTCGAGGACGATTGGGTCGGGGCTGATTGTCTTATTAGGTTTGTTGTTTGGCGTACCTAGTTGCTAATTTTCTTTACGGCCGCTTCTAGGTTCGCTACTTGCTTTCCAAGTATCTTCGCGGTAGTTGTAATACCTCTCTTCTCGGTAAAATCGCGTATTGTAAGAGGGGGTATATAGCGATGTATAGAGTCCTCTTTCCTACCGCGTAGGAAAGTGTACAAACTAATTCTTACCCTTCCGAATAAAGGGGTACGAGTAGACTAATATACGCCTACGCTGCGCCTACGTACTATATACGAGGCCGTCCGAGGTCCGAGGTAAATTCCTCTCGGAACCTCGCTGCTCCGGCTATCCGGGTAGGCTAGCTTATGTAGGCCTACGGCTATACATACAGGCGGTTAGGGTTATATAGGGTTGTATAGGTTTAGGGGAAACCTAGCTATTACAATTATCTCCTCTCCCTAATAGAGCTGCCCCTAGCGACGTACGTAATACGTATGCATTCCGTAGGTTAGTCGCTATAGTAGGAAATCCTAGGGGTTACGGGCATTCCGCATTCTACATTCTACGTATAGTATAGAACGCGACGGTAACAACAAACATAGCTGCATACAGTAACAAACAAGGCTAGCAAACATTCTATTACCTAGTAACGCTAGTATAATATAGAAGTGTTTCTCTCTCGCCTGCTACTCGTCTCCTACACTCTAGTTTTCTTACTTCGCCCGTTTTCCGCTTCGCTCTCGCCTCGCAGCACGAACGTATACTATACGTACACATATACGTACTAACTCCCTTTTCGGTATAATGCTACCTAAGACCGCGGCTCGGATAGCGATTACCCGTCCGCCTCGCGACGTCGCCTCCGGCGGCGCCGATAACGGTAGGGGGGTATACTGCCTCCGGTGTATTACGTACATATAGAAGAGTAAGTTGTACTACGCTACCCGTACGCTTGTTATACGCTCAGCTGTCTAACTTCTCGCTAGCTAAGGGATCGGGGGTTCTTACCCTAGCCTATAACGCCGCCCTAGCGCTAGGCCTAAAGAAGAAGTGTACTCGCTACGCTAAGGGTCGGCACAAGTGCGAGCGTCTAACGGACCCCAATTTGATCCGTTAAGCTTAGTACCTACTCTCCTTGCGCGCCGCCTATACGAAGGCTACTATTCCTAGCCCTCGCGCGGACCAACTAAGGCGTCGCCTTACTCGGCTAGGTAAAGCTATCGCCTAGAGTAAACGAGTATTCGCTTCGAACAAGGGGAAGTCCGTAGGTATATATAATATACCTAAGAAAGGGGGCGTAGAGAGCAGTACCGCGCCTACGGCTAGTAGCGCACTCGCCGCTATAGGGCTGTTAGAGGTAGCGAAAGCTACTAGTACCCTATAGGGCATCTTCGAGCTGCAGTACGAAGTAAGTCTCCTTACCCTTGCCTTTACCTACGCGTGCTTACGCGTCTCGTAGATAGCTCGTATAGCCGGCGCGTCTAGGGCTGCCCTAGACGCGTCTATAGCTACGGCCTTCCCCGAACGGGGTAATTAGGAGCCGGACTAGTCTAGTAAGGACTACAATAGCGACGACGACGGCGACGACGACGACGACGATAATACCGCGCTCGCTAGTGTCTTCGGTACTAATCCGGTTCCGGCTACTACGCCTGCGCCTATACCTACGCCTACTGTTGCCCCGGCTGCGAGTAGTAGTCGGAAGCGTAGGAGGAAGGAGACGACCTCGCCGTTGTCGTCCCTAGAGTCGGGGACTCTATAGGCGGGTGCGTTTCTCTTGCGCCTCGCGCGCGCGTGTTCTATTTTCTGCTTTAGTACGTTTTGCTCGATTATATATTTATTAATCAAAGTTGTTTCGCTACTATAGAATCACGACGGGGTTCTTACTATATAAGGTATTACGACGGAAGTCTTACTATATAAGGTATTACGGTAGATAACTTGCTAAAGCACTATTTACGTAGCTACTTACGTGCTTTTCTAGTGCGCTTCGGCTGCGCCTCGAACTTATCGAGCGCGGCACATTCGCCTATATGCTCTTTAGGTTCCTACTAATCAAATTCCTCGGGCTAGCTACGCTAGCGAACCAAGTACTGCCTTACGCCTTTCCTTAGGCGCGTCCCTAAGATCTTCTCTACCTCGTAGAGGCCCTCTTCGTCTACGAGCGGCAAGCTACCCTTATACGCTTCTCCTACGCGACTCCGATAGGGCTTAAGGTATAAGATATAGAACATATTGTAGATCAGCGATCTAGCTAGGAGTACTAGGCGATACGCCTGCTTGCCGACAACGTCGATAACCTTGAATAGTCTAGCGAACTTGTTAGCGGACTTCTTAGTAGGTACCTTTAGCCGAAGGTTCTTAGTAGACAACAATACTATATCTCCGATATTAAAGCTTATTAGAGTATACTTCTCGTCGAAGTACTTCTTCTACGCTTCGCTTGCGCGTCGCTAGCGTTCGGTCAGGGTCTCGTAGTTCCTCTTTAGCCGTTCTATAGTATTAGCTACGGCCGGTACCTCCCTTTCTAAAAGCTCGCCCCGAGCGTCTCTCGTACGAGTCGCTAGCTCCGGGTTAAAACTATACAAGGCTTTGAACGGGGACATCTTCAAGATAGTATAGTTACTATTATTATAGGCGAACTCGGCCTAAGTAAGCATGCCTGCCTAGTCGTCCTACTACTCTAAGTAGTAGATACGCAAGTAGGTCTCTACTACTTGATTCATCCGTTCCGTTTGGCCGTTAGTTTAAGCGTAGAAGGCTATGCTTAGCCTGCGTTTAACCTACGCTTTATAATAGAAGTCGGCCTAGAACTACGACGTAAACACCGATCCGCGATCGCTTACTATACCCGCGGGTAAGCCAAAACGACGGACAATCTTATAGACGAGGATATCGACGAGATCTACGCTAGTGCACTTCTTAGTAGTAGGCACGAACGTAACTATCTTCGTATACCTATCGACGATTACTAGGATCGTATCGTATACGCTATCGCCTCGCTTGCTAGGCGGAAGGTCCGTAATAAAGTCCTAGGTTAGTTCCTAGAACGGCCTCTTAGGCATCGGTAGCGTAGTCAGCTCGCCGTAGGGGCGATAGCGCCTCGCCTTTGCCTTCTAGTATAAGTCGTACTCTACGACGTACTCGGATACCTCGGTAGATATGCCTAGCTAGAAATACTTCCGACGGATCAACGCGATCGTTTTGTCCTTACTAAAGTGCCCTACTAACGGGTTATCGTAGTATATACGTATAATCTGCGCTCGGAGTACGTAGTCCTTAGGTACGTACAGTGCCTCTCCGACCTACAGGTTCCTATTACGAGCCGTATACTTATCGTATATACCTTGGTTGCTTATCGCCTACTCGTATACTACGCGGGCTTCCGGTTCGGACTGAACTAGGGCGCGTATATAACCGAGGATTAGGTCTAATACGTTGGCGTACGGATGGTTATCCTACGTAATCACTCTTGTAATACGTATAGGCGACGTATAGCTCTACTATATGTTACTAGTTTGTCGCTACTTAGGGAATTGAACCTGTCGTTGCTTAGGGAAGTTACGGTATATACGCTCGTAGGTTATACGGATGCGAGCTACCTTCGGATAGTCTGCTTCTATCGTACGACCGTCCTACAACTATAGCTTCGTCTGCAAGGTAGGCAGGAGGTTAGATACCTCTTGCGACTCTTGTACGTAGTTACTACGCCGCGACGGCGCATCCGCTAGGTTCTTCTTGCCGGCTTAATAGGTGATTGTGAAATCGAACGCCGCAAGGAATGTAGCCTACCTGGCCTGCCTACCTATAAGCTTCTTTACGCCTATAAACCTACGTAGGTTCGCGTAGTCGACAAGTACCTCAACCGCATACTAAGCGCCTTCGCAGTATAGTCGCTATATCTTGAACGACTCTACTACTACTAGTAGCTCCGAGTCGTACGTCTTATAGTTGTATTCGGCGGGTATTATCTTCCGAGAGTAGAAGGTAATAGGGTACTATTCTAAGCTAAAGAGTTGACTTAGTACGCCTGCAATTGCAAACGTAGAAGCATCGCTTTCGATGCGCAGCCGTAACGCCGGGTCGTAGTACCTTAATAGAGGTGCTTACTAGAACCGCAGTTTGATCTCCTAGAACGTATACTCTTCGGCTGCGCCCTAGTTAATAGGCCTAGGCTTCTTCCCTTTCACGGCTCCTTTGGATAGTACTATTAACGGAGCTACTACCCTCGAGTATTCGAAGATAAACCTACGATAGAAGTTCGCGAAGCCTAGGAAGGATTGTACCTCCGTTAAGGTAGTAGGTATTGGCTACGCCTTGATTGCGTCTACCCTACTAGGGTCTATAGCTACGCCGCTAGTAGTTACGACAAACCTAAGGTAGTCAACCTCCTTACGGAAGAACTTGCACTTCCTTAGTTGCGCGTAGAGTACGAAGCGCCTAAGCCTCTCAAGCACCGTACGTACGTCCTTTACGTACTGCTCGCGCGTCTTGCTATAGATAAGGATGTTATCTAGGTAGACGACATAGATTATGTCTACTAACCCGCCTAGGGTACGGTTGATATAAGCTTGGAAGGTTGCTAGGGCGTTAGTCAACCCGAAGGGTATAACCTTATACTAGAAGTAACCGTAGCGCGTACGAAACGCAGTCTTCTAGCGGTCGCTTAGCTTGATACGGATGCGATAGTACGCGTCCGCAAGGTCGAGATAGGTAAACCATTCGGCTCCTATAAGCCTGTCTAGCGTCTCGCCTATAAGGGGCAGAGGGTATCGATTCTTGACGGTAATATCGTTCAAACTACGATAGTCGACGCAGAGCCGTAGAGTTCCGTCCTTCTTAGGTACGAACAGTACTAGTGTACCTGCTTCTAATAGGCTACCCTCGATCTAGTTATACTCTAGAGCACTTACGATATACTTGTAAAGGTAGTCTAGTTTAGTGCCTAACTAATAGTACAATAGTCGGAAGGGCGGTACGGTACCGGGTCGTAGGTTAATCGCATGCTCGTAGCCGTCTATAGGCTTACTACGCTATTCTTCCGTAGGAAGCAATACGTCTTAGAAGTTACGATACTCCGCTAGGATGTCTAGTAGCGTAACGCCTGCTTCTATCTTACGTACTATAATAGCGTAGACATACGACGCTTTGGATATATTCTTGTAGAACTCCGAGGCGTCTTAATACTACACTTTAAAGAACTCTCCTCCGTAGCGCTACTTATTAGTCGCGCTACTAACTATTACCTATTGGTTACGCCTCTATAGGCGACCTAAGATCAAGTTCGGCTCTAGTATGTCGTAGGCGTAGAACAAGCCTCCCGACGTACGTTCCTTGCCCGTAGAGTCTACGAGTATAATACGTAGGTAGTACGTACCGTAGTAGTAGCCTATCTGTCCTATAAAGGACGTAGCCGGGGGAAGGATAGCATTTTGACGACGGGCTAGGCTATACTATAGTATAAAACTGCGAGACACTACGTTAATGTCGGCGGCGTCGTCTAAGATTATAGTCGCTGCTACGCGCTTGTTATACGCGTCGACTGCTCCCTTGAGCGTACGGGTATAGTGTGCCTAGATAGGCAATAGGTCGTCGCCGTACTCGAGCTGATTAGTATCTAGAGGTTGCGACTCTTCTCCGATGCCTTGCCTTTTTTTGGATCAGACTGCGAGTTAGCTACGGTTACCTTACGGACCGCATTCGAAGACTTCTTACGGTCGGTATAGTTAGGGCAGATAGAGTCGGAAGCGATATAACCCTTCTTCTTGCATAAGTAACACTTAAGGTTCTTATACCTAGGTACGGTAGAGCTAGAGGATGCTTTGCTATTACCTCCGCTACGACTACTACGGCTCTTACTACGGTCGCTACGGTCGTTACGACGCTTAGGTACGTTACTCTCGGTACGCTTGCGTTTGCCTTGCGCGCTGTTATCGCGGCGGCCGTAATAATCGTCCTTCTAACGGACGGAAAGAGAAAGGTCGGCCTGCTCTAGGCGACGAGCTAGGGCGACAAGGTCGGTACGCTTAGTAGGGATCTTATAACCCTTAACGATATCCTTGCGAAGCGACGGCTTCAACTTAGCAAGGAGGTAGCGAGTTAGCTGCGCTTCGGTATAGTTACCGAGTTAGGCTTCTAAGTAGCTAAGCTGACCGGCGAAGTAGCGTACCCCCTGCTCGGGGCCCTACTTAGCCTTGTCGTAGTCGATTATTACCCCGATTAGGCGATTCGACTAGTTACCGACAACGTTGTATAACTACTCCTTGAAGTTACTCTAAGTATAACCGTTAGGGGGTTTGCTATTATCGTACTTATTATACTACGTCTACTACGCTTCGCCTGCGAGCTATATAATTCCGTATAGTACCTTGTCTGTATCGGTACGATACTCTCGCGGGCTATTAAGAAAGATGATCTCTAAGCTGCGGATAAACTCGCGATACTCTTTATCGGTTTCTCCCTTAAAAGCCTTTAGTTTACGAACCTTAGGGCTACGGGTAGAATACGAGTCGCGGGCGACTCGCAGGTCGCTCGTACGAACTACGTCGTCCTCCTCGGAGTCAGACTACGGTACGACTGATACGGACGGTACCCGTATAGACGGTAGCCGTATCGATAGGGTACGGCTTAATCGTAGAAGCCGCTAGTACTCCTCTTCGGCGGCCCGAAGAGCTATCTCCTCGCGTAGCCTATAGTTGGCCTACTCGATTTGAATGCGTCTCGTATACGTATCGGGTGCTCCTAGCTAGGTAGAAGGAGTCTCTCGTAGGGGGACTTCCTCTCCTAGTTAGTAAGGTTGCGCTTAAGGTTGCGCTTCCTACTAGGTATAGCCCTTAGTCTCTATAGAGGCTAACGCTTCTCCCTAAGGAGGTTCGTCGTCTCCGACTTCGGTAATGCGGCCTACCTACGTAGCGGGTACGGGTGCATTGCGAGTAGTTGGTCGTAGAGCTATTGGATTAGATCTCTATAGATTACTACCCTTTAGAAAGGTAGAAGAATTAGAAATGTAAGAGGGGGTATATAGCGATGTATAGAGTCCTCTTTCCTACCGCGTAGGAAAGTGTACAAACTAATTCTTACCCTTCCGAATAAAGGGGTACGAGTAGACTAATATACGCCTACGCTGCGCCTGCGCACTATATACGAGGCCGTCCGAGGTCCGAGGTAAATTCCTCTCGGAACCTCGCTACTCCGGCCATCCGGGTAGGCTAGCTTATACAGGCCTACGGCTATGCATACAGGCGGTTAGGGTTATACAGGGTTGTACAGGTTCAGGGGAAACCTAGCTGTTATACGTATACTTTCAAGGATGTCAAGGACGTTCGCCTAGTCGTCCTTAAAGGCGGCGAGGTTGTGTACTAAGCGTATAAGGGCTTGTTTTGCGACCTTAAAGTCCTTTATCGCTTCCCGTCTCTTGTAGGCGTTAACATTGTCGTTGAAGTTGGATATCTTCTTTGCGAGGGATCCTTCCGGGGAAGTAGAAGGCGCAGCCCCCGGGGAGTTGATATCGGTAAAAGGAGTAATCCTCTTCCGCTTAGGAACGAAAGGGATAAGCTTCTCCTTGTTTGGCTTGGATTAGGTTAGGGTCGTTGGTTCTTCCGCTTCGCTTTCGTCGGTAGCGTCGACTTCTATCTCAAACTAAGAAGGCGACGGCTCGTAGCGCGCGGGCGAGGGTTCTCCTTAAGTATAGGAGGGTTCCCTTTACTCTCCTTGATTTATATTGTAATCCGTCTCTTTCCCGGTACAGTTCTTGTCTATCTCGGGTAGTTCTTGTCCGTTAGGGGTAAAAAGAGTACTTACTAGCTTTCGCCGAGGGAGCTAGGCGTATAAACCTATTTCCTATCCCGTTAGGGTCCTAGCCTACTAGGGACACTAGT
>JH792627.1:28315-39865 GCA_000291705.1 Sphaerulina populicola P02.02b | reverse complement strand
TCTAGAGGGCCCTACCCGTCCTACATAGTCATAGACTCAGACAGGACGTTAATAGAATAAACAAACAAACAAAACAAACAAATAGGGAACTCCTAGCTATAGTAGAGTGTTTCAAAGCGTAGAGGCAGTATCTAGAGGGTACGCAACACTAGATAGAGGTAATAACCGATTACTATAACCTCTAGTAGTTTATATCTACTAAGACCCTTATACGAAGACAAGTAAGATAGGCCGAATACCTTACAACCTTCGACTTTAGAGTAGTCTATAGGGTAGGAACGCTTAACGGCGCGGTAGACGGAGCAAGCAGGCGCCTAGACTATATAGACGTAGACCACTCGGGGAGGTAGGTCAACAAAGCCGACTCGTCTATTACGTTAAAGGCCTTGTAGAGTCAAATCGATCCAGAACGGGGCGAATTAGGCTAGAACGCCCCGGTACGAGTTATAATAGCCGTTAGAGAAACGAACGATATATCCTCGGCTTATCGATACGACGTAGCGGCCCTAGCTAACGTAACTTTGATAGAAAGTATCCGAGAAGGTACAAAAGCCGACGAGACGGCTAGAAAGGTCGTAGTAGTAAAGGTATCGACCCCGACTCTACTCTAGACTACTCGATAGGTCTATAAGGACGGAGTATAGAAACAGGATAGAAGGGTTTTCGTCCTAGAAGGACCGTTGCGTATAGAAATCCTCCGGGAGTACTACGACGACCCTATAGTAGGGCACTTCGGGTTCTAGCGTACGATAGAACTAGTACTCCGTAGGTTCTAGTAGCCTAAGATTAGGGGGTACGTTAAGGACTATATACGTAGCTGCTATACTTACGCCCGAATTAAACCGAGACGGTACAAGCTATATAGAATATTAGTAGTAGAAGACGTATCCAAGGTACTATAGGAAGACCTAACTATAGACTTTGTTACAGACCTCCCGCCGTTAACCTTTATAGGGTACACCTACGATAGTATCTATATAATTATAGACCGATACTCCAAAATAGCCTATTATACCCTATATCGGAAGGATATAACGGCTGAAGGGCTAGTAGACCTCTTCCTACGAGACGTATTCCGACTATACGGAATTCCGGTATCTATAGTAATAGACCGGGGAAGCTTATTTACTTCGAAGTTCTAGAGTACATTCTACTACTACCTAGGGGTAAGACGGGGACTAAGTATAGTATTCTACCCTTAGACAGACGGGTAGACGGAACGGTAGAACTAGACAATAGAGTAGTACCTCCGCGTATACTGCAACTACGAGTAGGACGACTAGGCGAGACTAATCAATATCGCCGAATTCGTATATAACGACAGCTAGTATACGACGATAGGTACAACTCCCTTTCAAGTATATAATATAAGAGACCCTATACAGGTAAGATAGCCCGATATAGCCTAAGAAGGGGGGAATACCCTAAGAGCGGAGTAGCTAGTAGACAAAATAATCGGTCTATAGAAGACGCTAAGGGAAAGGCTAGTAAAAGTGTAACAGCCAGGTTCCCCTAAACCTGCACAACCTATATAACCCTAACCGCCTGTATATATAGGCTACGGGCCTACATAAGGTAATCCACTCGGATGACCGGACTATCGAGGTTCCGAGAGGAAAGTTACCTCGGACCTCGGACGGCCTCGTATATAGAGCGTAGGGGCAGCGTATGCGTATATTAGTCTACTCGTACCCCTTTATTCGGAAGGGCAAGAATTAGTTTGTGCACTTTCCTACGCGGTAGGAAAGAGGACTCTATATATCGCTATACACCCCCTCTTACATTTCTAATTCTCCTACCTTTCTAAAGGGTAGTAATCTATAGAGGTCTATCTAATCCAATAGCTCTACGACCAACTCGCAATGTACCCGTACCCGCTGCGTAGGTAGGCCGCGTTACGGGCGAAGTAGTAGACGACGAACCTCCTTAGGGAGAAGCGTTAGCCTCTACAGAGACCGAAGGCTACCCCTAGTAGGAAGCGCAGCCTTAGGCGCAACCTTACCAACTAGGAGAGGCAGTCCCTCTACGAGAGACTCCCTCTGCCTAGCTTAGACTCGTACCCGAGGCGTAGGCGAGACTTATAGAACTCGAGCAGGCCAACAATAGGCTACGCGAGGAAATGGCTCTTTAGGCCGCCGAGGCGGAGTATTAGCGGCTGCTGCGACAGTACTCCTAAATAAGCCGTACCCTATCGACACGGGCACTATCCGTGTCAGTCGTACTAGAACAACCGTCTGACTCCGAGGAGGACGACGTAGTTCGCGCGAGCGACCTGCGAGTCGCCCGCGACTCGTATTCTACCCGTAGCCCTAAGGTTCGTAAACTAAAGGCTTTCAAGGGAGAAACCGATAAAGAGTATCGCGAGTTTATCCGTAGCTTAGAGATCATCTTTCTTAATAGCCCGCGAGAGTATCGCACCGATACAGACAAGGTACTATACGGAATCATATAGCTCGTAGGCGAAGCGTAGGAGACGTAGTATAATAAGTACGACAATAGTAAGCCCCCTAACGGTTACACTTGGAGTGACTTCAAGGAGTAGTTATACAACGTTGTCGGTAACTAGTCGAATCGCCTAATCGGGGTAATGATCGACTACGATAAGGCTAAGCAGGGCCCCGAGCAGGGGGTACGCTACTTCGCCGGTTAGCTTAGCTACTTAGAAGCCTAACTCGGTAACTACACCGAAGCGCAGCTAACTCGCTACCTCCTCGCCAAGTTGAAGCCGTCGCTTCGCAAGGACATCGTTAAGGGTCATAAGATCCCTACCAAGCGTACCGACCTTGTCGCCCTAGCTCGTCGCCTAGAGTAGGCCGACCTTTCCCTTTCCGTCCGTTAGAAGAACGATCATTACGGCCGCCGCGATAACAGCGCGTAGGGCAAACGCAAGCGTACCGAGAGCGACGTACCTAAGCGTCGTAGTAACGACCGTAGCGACCGTAGCAAGAGCCGTAGTGGTCGTAGCGGAGGTAATAGCAAAGCATCCTCTAGCTCTACCGTGCCTAGGTATAAGAACCTTAAGTGTTACTCGTACAAGAAGAAGGGTTATATCGCTTCTAACTCTATCTGCCCTAACTACGCGGACCGTAAGAAGTCGAATACGGTTCGCAAGGTAACCGTAGCCGACTCGCAGTCTAATCCAAAAAAAGGAAAGGCATCGGAGAAGGGTCGCGACCTCTAGATACTAAACTCGAGTACGGCGACGACCTATTGCCTATCTAGGCACACTATACCCGCACGCTTAAGGGAGCAGTCGACGCGTATAACAAGCGCGTAGTAGCGACAATGATCTTGGACGACGCCGCCGATATCAACGTAGTGTCTCGTAGCTTTATACTGCAGTATAGCTTGGCCCGTCGTCAAAATGCTATCCTTCCCCCGGCTACGTCCTTTATAGGACAGATAGGCTACTGCTACGGTGCGTATTACCTACGCATTACACTCGCAGACTCTACGGGCAAGGAGCGTACGTCGGGAGGCTTGTTCTACGCCTACGACATACTAGAGCCGAACCTGATCTTAGGCCGCCTATAGAGGCGAGACTAATAAGTAATAGTTAGTAGCGCAACTAATAAGTGGCGCTACGGAGGAGAGTTCTTCAAGGTATAGTATTAAGACGCCTCGGACTTCTACAAGAATATGTCCAAAGCGTCGTATGTCTACGCCGTTATAGTGCGCAAGACAGAAGCAGGCGTTACGCTACTAGACATCCTAGCGGAGTATCGAGACTTCCAAGACGTATTGCTTCCTACGGAAGAACAGCGTAGTAAGCCTATAGACGGCTACGAGCATACGATTGACCTGCGACCCGGTACCGTACCGCCCTTCCGACTATTGTACTATCAGTCAGGCACTGAACTAGACTACCTTTACAAGTATATCGTAAGTGCTCTAGAGTATAACTAGATCGAGGGTAGCCTATTAGAAGCAGGTGCACTAGTACTGTTCGTGCCTAAGAAGGACGGGACTCTACGTCTCTACGTCGACTATCGTGGTCTGAACGATATTACCGTCAAGAATCGATACCCTCTGCCCCTTATAGGCGAAACGCTAGACAGGCTTATAGGAGCCGAATAGTTTACCTATCTCGACCTTGCGGACGCGTACTATCGCATCCGTATCAAGCTAAGCGACCGCTGGAAGACTGCGTTTCGTACGCGCTACGGTTACTTCTAGTACAAGGTCATGCCCTTTGGCCTAACTAACGCCCTAGTAACCTTCTAAGCTTATATCAACCGTGCCCTAGGCGGGTTAGTAGATATGATCTGCGTCGTCTATCTAGATAACATCCTTATCTATAGTAAGACGCGCGAGCAGTATATAAAGGACGTGCGCACAGTGCTTGAGAGGCTTAGGCGCTTCGCACTCTACGCGCAACTAAGGAAGTGCAAGTTCTTCCGCAAGGAGGTTGACTACCTTAGGTTTGTCGTAACTACTAGCGGCGTAGCTATAGACCCTAGTAGGGTAGACGCAATCAAGGCGTAGCCAATACCTACTACCTTAACGGAGGTACAATCCTTCCTAGGCTTCGCGAATTTCTATCGTAGGTTTATCTTCGAATACTCGAGGGTAGTAGCTCCGTTAACAGTACTATCAAAAGGAGCCGTCAAAGGGAAGAAGCCTAGGCCTATTAACTAGGGCGCAGCTAAAGAGCATGCGTTCTAGGAGATCAAACTACGGTTCTAGCAAGTACCTCTGTTGAGGTACTACGACCCGGCGTTACGGCTGCGTATCGAAAGCGATACTTCTACGTTTGCAATTGCAGGCGTACTAAGTCAACTCTTTAGCTCGGAATAGTACCCTATTGCCTTCTACTCTCGGAAGATAATACCCGCCGAATGCAACTATAAGACGTACGACTCGGAGCTACTAGTAGTAGTAGAGTCGTTCAAGACATAGCGACTATACTACGAAGGCGCTTAGTATACGGTTAAGGTGCTTGTCGACTACGCGAACCTACGTAGGTTCATAGGCGTAAAGAAGCTTACAGGCAGACAGGCTAGATAGGCTATATTCCTTGCGGCGTTCGATTTCATAATCACTTACTAAGCCGGCAAGAAGAATCCAGCGGATGCGCCGTCGCGGCGTAGTGACTACGTACAAGAGTCGCAAGAGGTATCTAACCTCCTGCCTACCTTGCAGACGAAGCTGTAGTTGTAGGACGGTCGTACGATAGAAGCAGACTATCCGAAGGTAGCTCGTATCCGTATAACCTACGAGCGTATATACCGTAACTTCCCTAAGTAGCGACAGGTTCAATTCCCTAAGCAGCGACAAACTAGTAATATATAGTAGAGCTATACGTCGCCTATACGCATTGCAAGAGTGATTGCGTAGGATGACCATCCGTACGCCAACGTATCAGACCTGATCCTCGGTTATATACGCGCCCTAGTTCAGTCCGAACCGGAAGCCCGCGTAGTGTACGAGCAGGCGATAAGCAACTAAGGCACATACGATAAGTATACGGCTCGTAATAGGAACCTGTAGGTCGGAGACGTACTGTACGTACCTAAGGACTACGTACTCAGAGCGCAGATCATACGTATGCACTACGACGACCCGTTAGCTAGGCACTTTGGCAAGGACAAAACGATCGCGTTAATCCGTCGGAAGTATTTCTAGCTAGGCATGTCTACCGAGGTGTCCGAGTACGTCGCAGAGTGCGACTTATACTAGAAGGCAAAGGCGAGGCGCTATCGTCCCTACGGCGAGCTAAC
The DNA here is from genome assembly GCA_000291705.1 of Sphaerulina populicola P02.02b. Taxonomy (NCBI): domain Eukaryota; kingdom Fungi; phylum Ascomycota; class Dothideomycetes; order Mycosphaerellales; family Mycosphaerellaceae; genus Sphaerulina; species Sphaerulina populicola. The sequence goes on along the minus strand of JH792627.1, from coordinate 34,145 downwards.
TACGCTGCCAATGCCTAAGAGGCCGTTCTAGGAGCTGACCTAGGACTTTATTACGGACCTTCCGCCTAGCAAGCGAGGCGACAGCGTGTATAATACGATCCTTATAATCGTCGACAGGTATACGAAGATAGTTACGTTCGTGCCTACTACTAAGAAGTGCACTAGCGTAGACCTCGTCGATATCCTCGTCTATAAGATTGTCCGTCGTTTTGGCTTACCCGCGGGTATAGTAAGCGATCGCGGATCGGTATTCACGTCGCAGTTCTAGGCCGACTTCTGTTATAAAGCGCAGGTTAAACGTAGGCTAAGTATAGCCTTCTACGCTCAAACTAACGGCCAAACGGAACGGATGAATCAAGTAGTAGAGACCTACTTACGCATCTACTACTTAGAGCAGTAGGATAACTAGGCAGGTATACTTACTTAGGCCGAGTTCGCCTATAACAATAGTGACTATACTATCTTGAAGATGTCCCCGTTCAAAGCCTTGTATAGTTTTAACCCGGAGCTAGCGACTCGTACGAGAGACGCTCGGGGCGAGCTTTTAGAAAGGGAGGTACCGGCCGTAGCTAATACTACAGAACGGCTGAAGAGGAACTACGAGACCCTAACCGAACGCTAGCGACGCGCAAGCGAAGCGCAGAAGAAGTACTTCGACGAGAAGCATACTCTAATAAGCTTCAACGTCGGAGATATAGTGTTGTTGTCTACTAAAAACCTTCGGCTAAAGGTACCTACTAAGAAGTTCGCCGATAAGTTCGCTAGACTATTCAAGGTTATCGACGTTATCGGAAAGCAGGCGTACCGCCTAGCACTCCTAGCTGGATCGCTAATCTACAATGTGTTCTATATCTTATACCTTGAGCCCTATCGGAGTCGCGTAGGAGAAGCGTATAAGGGCAGCTTGCCGCTCGCAGACGAAGAGGGCCTCTACGAGGTAGAGAAGATCTTAGGGACACGCCTAAGGAAAGGCGTAAAGCAGTACTTGGTTCGCTAGCGCGGCTAGCCCGAGGAATTTGATTAGTAGGAACCTAAAGAGCATATAGGCGAATGTGCCGCGCTCGACGAGTTCGAGGCGCAGCCGAAGCGTACTAGAAAAGCACGTAAGTAGCTACGTAAGCAGAATAGTGCTCTAGCAAGTTATCTACCGTAATACCTTATATAGTAAGACTTCTATCGTAATACCTTATATAGTAAGAACCCCGTCGTGATTCTATAGTAGCGAAACAACTTTTGATTGATAAATATGTAATCGAAGAAAAAACGTACTAAATAGGAACAGAGACAGAGGCACGCGCGCGTAGCGCAAGAGAGACGCAGACGTCTATAGAGTCCCCTCCAACGACGTTAAGGACGACTCCGAAGGCGACGTCGGAGGCGACTGCCTCCTACGCTTCCGACTGCTACGCGTAGCCGGAGCGACGACAGGAGCAGGCCGAGGCGCAGGCGCAGGCAGAGGCGCAGGCGTAGGCACGACGCTAGGAGCCGAACTAGTACCGAAGACAATAGCGAGCGCGGAGTTATTATTGTCGTCGTCGTCGTCGTCGCTACTATAGTTATCGCCGGACTGATCCGGCTCCCAATTACCCCTCTCGGGGAAGGCCGTAGCTACGGCCGCGTCTAGGGCGACACTAGACGCGCCGGCTATACGCGCTATCTGCGAGACGCGTAAGCACGCGTAGATAAAAGGCTAGGTCAGGCAAGGGTAGTAAGACTTACCTTATACTGCAGCTCAAAAATGCCCTATAGGGTATAGGTAGCTTTCGCTACCTCCGTTAGCTCTGCAACGGCGAGTGCGCTGCTAGCCGCAGGCGCGGTACTGCCGTCGGCGGCTACGCCCCCTTTCCTAGGTATGTTATACACACCTACGGACTTCCCCTTGTTCGCTGCGAACACTCGTTTGCTCTAGGCAATAGACTCGCCTAGACGAGTAAGGCGACGCCTTAGTTGGTCCGTACGAGGGCCGGGGACAGTAGCCTTCGCGTAGCGAGCGCGCAAGACAAGCATATACTACGCTTGACGGACGAGGTTCGGGTCCGTTAGCCGCTCACACTTGTACCGGCCTTTAGCGTAGCGAGCGCACTTCTTCTTTAGGCCTAGCGCTAGGGCGGCGTCGTAGGCAATAGGCAAAAGCCCCTCTCCGTCTACTAGCTAGCGTTAGTGAAACAGCTTAGCAGTAGAGCGCATAACAAGCGTACGAGTAGCGCAGTACACTTACCCTTCTATATATACGTAATGCACCGGAGGCAGACCCCCCTACCGTTAGCAGCGCTCGCAACGACGCTGCGAGGCGGACGGGCCGGCGACCGCGCCGCGAACTTAGGTAGCATTATGCCGAAAGGAGTTGGTACGTATGTATGTGTATACGTTGTATATGCGTTGGTACTACGAGGCGAACGCGAAGCGAGAGCAAAGAAAAACGGGCGAACTAAGAAAACTAGAGCGTAGGAGACAAGCAGCGGGCGAGAGAAAAACACTTCTATATTATACTAGCGTTGCTAGGCGATAGAATGTTTGCTAGCCTTTGTTGTTACTACGTACAGCTATGTTTGTTATTACCGTCGCGTTCTATACTATACGTAGAATACGGAATGCCCGTAACTACTAGGATTTCCTGCTATAGCGACTAACATACGGAATGCATACGTGTTACGTACGTCGCTAGGGGCAGCTCTATTAGGGAGAGGAGATAATTGTAATAGCTAGGTTCCCCTAAACCTGTACAACCTGTATAACCCTAACCGCCTATATGCATAGGCTGCGGGCCTGCATAAGGTAATCTACTCGGATGACCGGACTATCGAGGTTCCGAGAGGAAAGTTACTTCGGACCTCGGACGGCCTCGTATATAGAGCGTAGGGGCAGCGTATACGTATATTAGTCTACTCGTACCCCTTTATTCGGAAGGGCAAGAATTAGTTTGTGCACTTTCCTACGCGGTAGGAAAGAGGACTCTATACATCGCTATACACCCCCTCTTACAAAAAGCGAAGGCAAACTAGGCAAAATACTACAACGAGGGTAGGAAACCTAAAGAATACGTAGTAGGAGATATAGTTTACCTATCTATAAAGAACCTTTCTATAGTAAGGGACTCGAAGAAGCTCGATTATAAGTATATCGGGCTATTCCTAATCATCCGTATCGTAAATAAGGCAGCTTATACGCTAGAGCTACCGGAATACCTAAAAATACACCTAACCTTCTACGTAAGTATACTAGAGGACTACGTCGAGGCAGAACTTACCGAGAAGGCCTAGAATAACCCGAAATCCTTTAGAATCGACGACCCGGAAGTCTTCGAAGTCGAGAAGATCAAGGGGTAGATAGTAGACAAGTAGGGACGCTAGGCCTACTTAGTATCCTAGAAGGGATACGGGGATAAGGACGACTTATAGGAGCCGGCAAGCAATATTAGCCCGGAAGCAATAAGGATATACCAACTCCGTATAAACAAGGAGGCAAAGGGGCATAAACCGCCCGAGTCGACGCGGAAGCCTATAAGACAGGCTAGGGGTAGAAAGAACACCCGCAAGTAGAAACATATAGACTTTGGAGCTATAGAATAATACAATTAACTTAATTTCGTAATATAACTACGCAAAACAGACCGGGTATCTTCCTTATACGCTATAATAACCCAAACCGGCCCGTAACGGGCCAAACCGACCTAGATAGGCGTACTTAACTACTTAGTAAGCCCAACTTAGTCTCTTCTACTATAGAATCTATATCGGAGTTATCTTCGCGCCTACTATAGTTGCGTATAGCGGCAGTTACCTTAGGAAGACGAAGGGCCTTAAGTAACTTCTAAAGAGGGGAAGTAGTATACTTAGGCTTAGACTAGAACGAGTTAGAAGGGACCAAATCGGACTAACTAGAGTTAAAAACTTATTATCTCTCTATTAATACGATCGATATAGCGGTATAGCTCTCTAATAAGAGTATTTGCGTCCGCTAAGGGGGAAACCGGAGCGACCTAGTTAGGATCTACGTATATAGAGGCTACTTTCTTAGACTTCTTTTAAGGAGTAGACTAGAAACGATTAGTATAGGCCGTTTTAGGCCAAAACGGGGTAGTACGAACTAGGTCTCCTCGAGCCTTAGCTTCAATCTCCTCGCGGTAACGCGCTACGACAGAATCAACGAAAGGGCTAGACTTATCTATATCCGAGCCGCCTAGGTATATATATAGGTTATTAACCCCCTAGAACGAGGGAAACGACCTAGAACGATTAGTATATAGCTAGAATAGGCCGACTAGGGCCGATTAGGGCCGATTAGAGGGAACTCACTTTTTAACCAACTTATACAAGTTCCTAGCGGCGGCTACGGTAGATTTAGCTTCAATCAGCTTCTTAGCTACGGTCAAATAGTTGTCGGACATAGCTAGGCGCTTGTCGTTAATAAACTTTACTAGAGCGTCGAACTTCTTCGGGATCTAAGAGTAAGTTAGATAGACTCGGGCCAAAATAGGCCAATATAGGCCGATAGTACCTAATAGTAGTAGCCTATACGGAACGTATAACGATAGTACTCTACTAGACCCTTCTTGTCTAGAGTACGTATAAGCCTCTCCAACTCTGTCTTACCCGTAGTATCTAGGCCGGGCGGGAACTAGCAGAGAGTAGTAAGGGTACTAACGGCCGCTTTATTAGTCGATACTATAAGGTTCGCGATACAATTGATGTATAGGTTGCAGGTCGTAATATAATTAGTAGCTATAATATAGATTAGTAAGAAAAGGCGACGGTAGGGTTGAAACAAGCTACTACAAGCTATATTAGTCGATTATGCCCTATAATAGCCCGATTAGCCCCGTGTACCCTAGGTAGAACTACTAGTTATACTAGTAGCAAAAGTAGATCACTTACAAAGAATTGTAGTATAGAATATTAGAGTAAAAGTAATAGTAGAAACAGAGAGAAAACGCGCTTATCTAGGCAGCGTAGGGAACCTTACTCTAGCAAACAACGGAAAGTTCTTAGATAGCCGAAAACGATCTATTATATTCTATAGTTTATTTACTTAGTAAGGCTGCTTTCAGGTATAAAACTCTAAACAAAGAAACCCTTTAGGGGTCAAAGGAACTGAAGGACGATCCTTAAAAAGGGGGGGCAATATTAGGACTTATACCGAACATATATATAGAAAACCGACAGATAGGCCGATATAGCCTATAATAGCCCGATAAGGACTATACTGACTTAAGAAAGCCTAGATAAGCCTAATACGACTTAAGAAGGTTCATAAGAGTTATATACCGCCTAAGTAAGGCTAGACCGAGCCCTCGGACCCGGGTAAGGGACCGAGATATTCCAAATTAGATCGGAGGGGCCTAAGACGCCCTCCGATCGGCTATCCTATATAGATATAAGGGGAGAGCACCCTATAGGTTCTTCTCCTAAGCGATTCGAGTAGTATTCTTCTACTAGATACTTTAGCCTATATATCTTATCCTTTTATAGAGGAGGAGGAGGAGGACAAGGATAAGGACAAGGAGGAGGAGGAGGAGGAGGAGGAGGAGGAGATAGAGATAGAGATAGAGCCGTATACGCGCGCGCGTACGCGTAGGAAAATTGGTCGATACCGTACTACTACCGGGTAGGCCCGTAGGACATATTATAGAAAAGGGTAAAAAAAGGGGTAATAATTAATAGAGGTAAATAGTCGCTTGTCCTTCTATTAATAGAGGGGAGTTAATACTCCTTATATAATATGTTCTACGGGCCTGCCCGGTAGTAGTACGGTATCGACCAATTTTCCTACGCGCGTATACGGCTCTATCTCTATCTCTATCTCTACTTCTACCTCCTCCTTCTCCTCCTCT
>JH792627.1:5653-15662 GCA_000291705.1 Sphaerulina populicola P02.02b | reverse complement strand
TATTACTATAACTATTACTATAGTATTACTACTCTAGTAGGATAGTAATAGTAGGAGTTTCCAAAAATCTATAGTAATAGTAATTACTATAGGAAATACTAATAGTAATTACTAATTACTTATAGTTTTACTAAATTACTAAAATTCCTAACCCTAATTGTATGCTTCTGTTTCAATAAGGCATACAATTACGATTAGTAAGCAAAGCGGGCAAAGCGGGGGAAGGCGAAGCATAGATTAATTAATATAGAAAAGGGTAAAAAAGGGTAATAAATAGGTATCAATCAATAAAGGTAAATAGTCGCTTGTCCTTCTATAGATAGGGGGGAGTTAATACTCCTTATATACCAAGAATCATAAAAAACAGCTACCTTAGAGCTATATCAAAGCGGCTCCCCGGAGCAACCTATATCCGTAAATATATAGGTTAGAGAAGAGGTAATTTCAGTCTCAATAGTAGAACCATTTCAATAGCTTCATTGAAACAGAAAGCGAAGCAGCAAAGCGTCATTTCCTACGCCAAATTTTCCAAAATTAAACCATGATTTTTCCTAGGATCTTGAGCCGAGCTTACTTTGCTTTATTTGCTACGAGGTAGGCTTTCCAACCCCAGTTCAAACACGAGGCCAACCTCCAATTCCTCCAATTCCTCCATGTCCTTAGGACCCTAGGACTTGGCTCCGGGACAATCACGAAGGGAGGAAAGAAAAGGGAAAAAGTCTATTTACGAAAATAGAAACTTCTTGGTTCTTTTTACTTCTTCTTTTTATTTGTTTCTCTGTTTCTGTCCAACTAGCGACAAGACAAGACACAAGACCTTTTTCCCCCCTGCTTGCGTGAGCCTTGAGAGATTCTTTCACCATCATCATCAGCTCAGCCAGGTACAGTCGATGTTTACCGAGTACTCCGTATCGATTCCCGTGGATACCCCCTTCGCGTGGCTTCGCACTCGCCCGGTTTTGGGTCTTACATGATGATAATGAGCCATGTGAGACAATCGACCAGTGCCCAGTGTTTTGCTGTCTTGGTTGGCACTGGAAGTAGGGCACAGGGCATAGAGTGGCGGGCGGCTGGCCGGCTTCTCGCAAAGTATCCCGGGGTATAGCGATGGGGATATATACAGCCACTACAGCCACTCTGTTGGAGACTCAGTACCTACCTCACCTGTGTCTATATACACCACAACCACCAACCAACACCATCACTGGCAAACATGTTCACCCTCTCCACCCTCCTCGCCGCCTCCGGCTTCCTCCTCACAACCTCCCACGCCCTCCAATTCGCCGACTCGAGCTGCGCAATCTGTCCCCCCGACAATCAAACTCTTACCGATTGCGGCCAGTACGTCTTTTTTTCCCTCTCCTATCCTCTCCTCTCCTCTCCTCCCCATCCCATCACCCAATCTAACCCTTTTTCTTCTTCTAGACGTTTCGGCAGCTGCTACGACTTCTGCGCCGAATCACGCAAAGAATTCCCTATTCCCGAATGCAACGGCGTCTCAGGAGAAGTTTTGCTCTGCGAATACTTTAAAAGTGATTGTGGAGAAGTGTATGGAGGTTGTTATAATAGCAAAGGACCGATTCCTGGATGGGCTATTCCGACTTGTCCTCCTGAACCGAAGCCGGAGACTCCGAAGCCAGAGCAGGATCCGACGTGTCAGATTTGTGTGGATAATGCAAATGATTGTGGACAGTAAGTCTCCCCCCCCCCCTTTTTTACCCCTTTTTCTTTTCTTGTTTTTCTACCAATGCTCCTCGACCTTACTTTTCTTTTTCTAGATGGTATGGAGAATGTTATGATTTCTGCGCAGAACAACGCAAAGAACTCGATATTCCCGAATGTAATGGGGTGTCGGGCAAAAAGGAAGTTTGCGAGTATATGAAGAATGAGTGTGGCAAAGTGTTTGGAGGATGTTATCCTGCTGAGGGACCGATTCCGGGGTGGGCGGTTCCGGCGTGTCCTTAGATGATGATGATGATGATGAAGGAGGAGGAGGAGGAGGAGGAGGAGGAGTATATGAGATTTTACTGGTTTGGGGGCTGAGCTTGTTTGGTACTTGAATGTTTTCGTGTGTGCACATAAGTAACTGCTGGCAGTCAATAAGTCAAAACTCAAGGGCGTTGTCAATTTGTTGGTACAGCTTAAAGGGCTCTAAGGTAGCTAACCACAAACTTGTACGAATCTATGTGGTCATGTGTCGGGGCAATATCACTTCCTCGTCCAAAATCGGCTCTCCAGCCTCCTCTCTCGCCAAATCCCAAATCCACTTCCCATTCGGCTGCAAGTTCTGACCTTGGGACAGCTGATGTGCAAGAAACATCCAGTTGACAGCATTGCCGACCGTGCCCACTTCGTCGCTGACATGCGAGGCAGCAAACGCGCTCATCTCCCGGTAACGCGCCTCGTCGCTGAAGAGCAGATCCAGATAGTCGGCTACAGATTTCCAGTCGCCCGTCTCCACCGTGAAGCCCGATTGTTCGTGCTGTACTTGTAATGGTATGCCGCCGGCTCGGGTGGTAATGACGGGAACGCCTTTGTGCAGAGCTTCCGAGACCTTGACTTCGAAGCCTTCACGCGTGGAAAGCTGTAATGCGACACGGGCATTGGAGAGCAGCGCATTGAGGAGTTGATCTGTCGGTCCGAGACGCATGAGGATGACGCTGTCTTTGATGTCGCGGTACTCGTTGTCCAGCTGATCTAACGTTTCATCCAACACGCGGACTCCATCGGGATCGTCGACGCTGTAGTGACCCGCGACGACGAGCTGGGGCGTTTCATCGGGCGGCCTGTCGGTGCAGTATGCGGAGTGACGGCGAAACTCGGCATAGCTGGCGAGCACATCTGGTATGCCTTTTGCAGGATCGAAGCGGGCAATCTGCACGATATACTCGCGTTTCGGGTAGGCCAACGTGTTCATGCGCTGAGCCATACACACGGTGTTGAATTCATGGATGTAGTATGCCGTGTCGAAGTCGCTCAAGTCTTTGTTTAACCCATCCAGCCAATCTGTGGTCGCTGGCATATATGCGAGCTTCTGCTTTTCGACGCAGCTAGGGACAAATGTGCTGACGGGATGGGCGACGAAGAGATCGGCGTGCTTGACGCTCGACCATAACCACTCCCATACTTCGGCTGTAGGCGTGTCCGATCGGTCCGCAAGATCGGCTCGTACTTGGATGTGCGAGCGGAAGATCACGGGACGTGTGGGCTCGAGAGCTTTGGAGATGTCGATGATGTTGGGCATCTGTGGATCATCAACGACGATCACGTCTGCACCCCCTTCCGAGCTGGGTCGCAAGGGACCACCGGTGCGAGTCCAATATCGAGTTGCATTGTCCAGTGTCCACTCGTGAATAGCATTTCCCTGCTCCTTGGAGAGACGTTCGTCGGGTGCGGCGACGCCTTGTAGAATGTTGTGATTCGTCTTTGTAATGCGAAACACCTCCGGCCTGGGCTTGGGAACCCACCACGAGCAGTCGACGCCGAGCAAGCGGAGAAAACGAATCAGGGCATGCCTCATCAAGGCTACACCTCCACCCTGTGGCGTCGCGGAGAAGAAGGCGATCTTAGTCTTGCTCTGCTTCAATGCCTGGGCGTAGTGCAGCGCTGTATGCCACGTGTGGTCGTCCACTGTACGTTGATAATCCCGGAGTGAGGTCAGTCGGGCCCGATTGGCAACATCAACGTCCACTTTGTTGCTGAAGCCGACTGCGAGACGGGGTTGGTTGGACGGGCCATACAGTGCCAGACACTTCCGAGCCATCGAGTCGGCAAGCTCATCCACGCCTGGCCCCATCATCCTGTTGCTCTGTCCCCCTGGCACGCCGCCACCCCCTTCTCCCAGCGTGACCAGTATCGGCACGATGTCCAGCTCCAACCAGAGTCGGGACAATACCTCTGGACACACCTCCAGGACGTCACTTGTGAGTCCCGCGCCGAGGAATTTGCACGAGTGCTGGACCGCGTAGTCGCGCATGGTGCCGATGATGTACTCGGCGATCGTCACCGCCTGAGGCCCTTTGCCGGAGGGAAGACGCACCGGACAAGTCAAGCCATCGCGGGCGACATGTCCGGCTTCGTTGAGGGTGTGGACGGCGAAATCGACATTGTACGTGCCGTCGTGACAGGCTAGTCCGATCTCAACTTCACTCGCAGAGGTGCGCTTGATGGCCAGGCCGAGGAAGTGTTCAGAGAGCGAGATTCCGAGCTCGTTGTTTTGCCTGCGTAGGCGCTCTTGTCGCTCGATATGTCTCGTCGATGCTGCGGATTGGAACTCGTGTTGCGACAGTCGCCGGCATTTCTGTTTTTGCAATGCCATCTTTCTCTTTCTTCTTGTCTCTAGTATGGGCCCCTTTCAGTAAATGTGCATGTGAGGTACAACTACATGTACATGTACACGCGTTTGCCGTGCTTCATGTTGCTTTGTTGTTGTTGTCGCACAACGGTAGTGATGACGCCACTTCAGCTCGCGTGTTTGCACAACATGAAGCCCCTCGTCTCTTCTGGTCAATCGTCAGTGCAGCTATGTTAGTTGTCACAGGACTCATGGAGTGAACATTGTCAGGACAGTAGTAGATTGTGGTAGCGGACCAAGAAGTGTGGCGATTTTCATAGACGAGACGGAATCATCAAAGACGAGCGAATACGATCAATATGGAAATCATGTTTGCTCAGGAACAGGTCAGAGCTGTTGAGATTTGTTTTCCAGCCTAACTGTATAGGTTGGCATACCATGGCATGAGGAGGCCGACCGCATGATGATGGTCTCTTGCCCTCCTCAATCCTGCACCGTGCGCGCACAAACTTATGCGGCAATGGTCACCTCCACCTCAACACCGGCCTCAATGTTGATGATGATCTGCTTGACGACCTCAGTGGGTGCGTTCAGGTCGATGAGACGCTTGTGGATTCTGCCGTCTGCATTAGCCATCGTTTCTCCATCTCTCTCTCTCTCTTACGCTCTGGTATGCAGTCTCGCCTCACCTCATCTCGAACATGTCCCAGGTCTTGGATCCCTCACCGCAAGGAGTCTTACGGGTGGAGATCTTGAGGTTCTTGGTGGGCATACGGACGGGGCCCTTGACGCGCAGCTCCTTGCTCTTGGCACGCTCGATGAGCTCGGTGCAGACCTTCTCCAGCGACTGCACTTTGCGGCTGGTGAGGGTGATGCGGATCTTGTGGATCTTTGGGGCGTCAAGGGAACCTCCCTTCTTGGCGTCCTGGAAAGACATGACGGCGGTGATAGAATCGGTGGGAGTGGTGGGAGTGGTGGAGTGGTTGTAGGTATTCGGTGCGGATTGCGATCACGACTGTGGTATGGTTAGAATCGCCGAGTTCAGCTCTCTGCATTGCCCATGCCATCCATGTACAAACCTCGTTCTTTCGAATCGGCAAAGTGATGATCGTGAAGAGAGAAAAGTGGTTTGCGGTGGGCGTGGGAATTTTGGAAAGTGTGTGTGAAAAAGTTCGGTCACGTGATAGTCCAAATCCGGCAATGCGGTCAACCTAGATGGGGATACATTAGGAGGTAGAACATACACAGACTTCACTTGTTGTCCGCCAAGACAAGAAATGGCCACCCTCATCTTCGCGCCGCTGCCTCCAGCAATCATCCGCCTCAGCTTACGGCCTGAGGAATGGGACGCCTGTCTCGATGCGTGGCTGACTTTGTGCAACTTGACCTTGAAACAACTCCCGCCCGCCAACTTCACTTCGAACGCCAGCGATCATGCCGCCCTTCCCGTCTTTCTGGCCACTTACTACCGCGAGTGCAGCCTGTTACAGCGAAATGATCATTCACTGAGCACTCCTAAAGCCCGCTTGCTGCGGAAAGCTTGCTTCAAGATCGTATCTCGCATTTTTCTCGCGGATGATGCGGCGCCTATACCATCATCGCTATTGGACTTCTCCTTCTGGTCGAGCTTTTGTCAGGCTCACGTCAAGGCTGCAGCCCTCCAGAAGCTACTGAGCAAGGTATGGCAGAAAAAGGCCGATCTGCTCTCGCCGCGATTGCAAAAGCAAAAGGATCGGATTACCGCCGCCCTGGAGTCTAAAACACTCGAAGATGGCGTTCAACTGCTCGCTCAGCTTGCACCTATCCTCCATGCATCGACTGACATTGCGTTGTTGTTCATGACTGGTTCAGACTTTCTGGACTCGTTGGTCTCCGCCTATAGCCATGCGGTCAACGACGACCAGAAGAAAGCAATATCGACAGTGCTATATCTTGGCTTAGTGAGCTTACCCAGTACGGAGCCTCCAAGCAACTCGCTTCTTTCGGACCATTTATACACTCTGAAAGGCCATAGCGACAACTCTCCCCCCAATCAATCACTACTCGCGGATGTGATCACAAACACACTTCTTTTGTCGAAAGTGCGTCACTATCTTGCTGAGAAGACGGCTCCGGATAGACTGTTCAAACTGCTCGACACTCTGGAGACGTATCGCACGCCAAGCCTGGCGAGACACAAGCGTCGGGTGCAACGTAGTCGCAGCCGTGCAAAGGGCAAGCAAATTGCATCTCGCACCGAGATCAACGTGCACCAGATGAGCTTGGTGACGCAAGTGCAAGATCTATTCCCAGACCTGGGATCTGGCTTCGTGGTGAAACTGCTTGACGAGTATGATGATGATGTGGAGCAAGTCACGGCGCATCTCCTCGACGACTCTCTGCCGGCTCATTTGGCCTCACTCGATCGAAGTGAGGCCGCAGCAGTTCATGACAACAGTCAAGCCGCCGAGATAGATAGCCGCGTGCCACGATCGACGCCTCCACGAATGGTCGAGCCCTTCATTCCTGATCGACGAAACGCGTTCGATGACGATGAGTTAGATCGGCTCGACTTTGACACGAGTCGACTACATATTGGCAAACGAAACAAGAGCGTCGCAGCTGACGACCAGCCCAATAAAGCCGCCATCCTTGCTGCTCTCGCCGCCTTCGACTCAGACGACGATGAGAGGGACGACACATATGATGTTGAAGACGTCGGAGGCACCATCGACACCACAGCTCCCGATGGCGAGCCTGGCCCAGTGGCCCGGGTTACACTGGAAGAAAACGACAAGGCGCTCTTTACTGCCTATCAATCCCACCCTGAAATGTTTGGTCGCACATTTGACATTCGCCGAGGACAACCGCGGGCAGCGTTGAAACAGCAGACTGGCATGACTGATGAACAAATTGAAGGCTGGGCGCTCATGCTCCAGCGCGATCCCAAGCGCCTCCAACGTCTCGAAACACAACAATCTGGGGCATTCACAGGCCAGCAGACCGAACTTGCCAGCACCGCATACCACGGCAGTGCCGGAAATACCGAAACAGAAGATTCTGATGCCGCTCACGGCTTGAGAGGTGGCTTCCGAGGACGCGGGAGAGGACGAGGGCGTGGCGGTGGCGGTGGCGGCGGCGGTGGTGGTGGTGGTAGAGGCCGAGGCGGAAATGTCGCTGGCCCTTCCAGTGAAGCCAGCACTGCGAATGCCCAACGGAAGAAAGAGGCCAGTAAATCCAGTCGTGCCAATCATAACCGTCGCGATCAACGCGCGAAGAAAATGGCAAGAGGGGGCTTTTCAGGCTAAGTACCTAAGATTAAGCAAAACCCATTAGGTACATGGATGACTTGACTTGACTTGTGTATGCGCCTACGGTCTTCTACTTAAGGTACCTATCGTATTAAGCTTTATTGGATTCATGCTCACGATAGGAGGAGGCTTCTCCGTGCGCATCGCCAGAGAAGAAGAAGAAGAAGCAGAAGAAGAGGTAGTCGTGCGCCTATCCTAATTCATACACTCACTCACTCACTCACCCACTCACCTATCCTATCCGAGACAAGACACATAACTACCCAACAACTTCCAACTACGGCCGCTAATACGAACAAGTAACAACAACAACAACAACAACAACAACCACCAGGGTAGTCCACAATCAAAGTTATGCCAAAACTTTGATTGAGGTTTGACCTCAATCCTCAATCAAAGTGGGTTTAACAACTTTGACAACTTTAACAACGGTACCCCCTAGAAGAGAGAGAGAGAGAAAAAGTAGGGCAAGAAGGTAGAAGTTTTAGAAGAAAATATGTAAATTCCAGAGAAAATAGGGCATTTATATGCGGCGGGGGCAAAAGGTCTACATAGCGGGAGGCCAAATTTGCCCAAGGCATCTTTTGGCTTGCCCGTTGGTAGTATGAGGTACCTCCTACTGCCGACAGGTAGTTCGCGGGTACCTATATATGAATATACATATTCTACGTATATGATGTTCTATTGCTATATTCATCGCCATGTCCATTGCTATGCTCGATTGCTATGTCGATTGCCATGTCGATTGCTATGTGCATTGTCCATTTCTTGATTGCTTACCTGGTAGGCAGGCATCTCTATCTCTGTCTCCATCTCTTAATTGCCGCCTAGGTACCTTGCCTTATCTTAGTTCTATAAGTGCCCGGAAAACTGCAGAAATTCCGAACAAGGTGTCTTTTTTCCATAGGTAGAAAAGAACACCTGGTATTTCTAAATCCCATGTCTTATTTAGGTACATAAGATACCTACTAGTAACCCTAAGGAAGCCTAGCTGAGGTAACATCAGAGTTGTGAAAGTTATCAAAGTTTGGAGGGGGTTAGTCAAAGCTCAATCAAAGTTGAGCCTACTGATTGCATAACGTGGAATTGAACAATCTTTCGGCGATCCGCAGGTTTGATTGATTGGGGACCACTCTGACGATAACAACAACAACAACAACAACAATAGAGAGTTGGCACGGTAGGACCGGGCATAGTATGTACCTCCCCTACACGGTAGGACCGTGTAGAAGGTTAGGTACCTGGTAGCTTTGGAATCATCAGACGTCCATCCCCTACGTATATATGTACGTGCTCTACCCCCCTTGTCTTCCCCTCCTGTTTTCTACATCCGTTGTTGGAGCCTTGGAGGTCTACCTAGCCATGTGGATTGTGGAGTCTTCTACTACACCAACTGGATGGATAAGGTATCTCGCTTGTTCGGCCGTTGTACTCCGGCTGGGGTAGACGTATCGCTGGGAAGAAGAATGGATCCCACAGGGGCTCGTGTGTGAAATATCTTGAAGACCGACACCGCACCATGTACAACGGACGTGTACACACCTGCGATCGCATGAAGCAGAGTGTTCGTCAATGCAAGTTCATTGACCTCCACTTGTGTTAGGATACAAGCAAGCTGGAAACATACTGTAGGCAATGGTCAGCAAAGCGGGGAGACACTTGCAGAGTTATCGTAGCCCGGAGTCTTGGTCTATACATGTACCTAGGCACGTTCCAGGTCTCTTACTTTACCAGAGCCATACCACTGGTGACCGCTCTTTTCGTCGACCCTCGCCAACAACCTTTTGCATTAGCTCTGCTACTGCTGTGGCAATCAGCACAGCCTGGTTGGTGTTGTGGGAGTCGGCTCCCTTGGTGAGCATTATCTGCATTCGGAGTTCGAATGAGCCGTGTTTAGATAAGTGAGACATTTGCACGAACCGGCCTGTGACGGCTCGGCACATAACGATAGTGGTCGATCGTGCGGACAGACCACCCTGCGCATGCATGCATCATTCATTGCATGCAGAGACACGTGCCACTGCTCCCAGGCTCGACCCCTGTACCCTTGTCCTTGACTCCTGGCACTCCACGCGCTCTGTGGCATCTGTACCGCGCGGTCTAAGGGCAGACCCCAAAATCGTCTAGGGGCAGACCCCATTCTGAGTCATCAAATAAAAGACTATGTATCGTATACTCGTATATGTATTTACGTTACAAACGTAATATCGTATATTACCTAAGGTAGGGTAGCTAACTAACGCGCGACGTGAACTTTTCTCTCCTACCTACCTAGGTACTATATCTCTCTTTCTCGTCCCGTTACTCGTTACGTCGCTCGTCCCGTTGCTCGTTACGTCGCTCGTCCCGTTGCTCGTCGCGTCGCTCGTCCCTCGTCCCTCGTCCCTCGTCCCGTCGCTCGCTCGTCGCGTCGCTCGTCCTATTA
>JH792626.1:9171-37413 GCA_000291705.1 Sphaerulina populicola P02.02b | reverse complement strand
AAGTATAGGAGGGTTCCCTTTGCTCTCCTTGATTCATATCGTAATCCGTCTCTTTCCCGGTATAGTTCTTGTCTATCTCGGGTAGTTCTTGTCCGTTAGGGGTAAAAAGAGTACTTACTAGCTTTCGCCGAGGGAGCTAGGCGTATAAACCTATTTCCTATCCCGTTAGGGTCCTAGCCTACTAGGGATACTAGTATACTCTTCTTACTACTAAGTAGGGAAGGTATGTTTATTTACTAGATGTAGTAACGGCTCCTTATATAATTTGATAGGGAGAGGAAGCTACTATCGTTCTTTTAAACACGCGGGCATACGGCGACGTCGGAAGGTTACCCTAGTATAGGTTTATACTAAGTATAGTTGTATTGAGTACAAAGTACTATCTTTCTGTCTTTCTGTCTAGCTCCGGAGCTAGGTCCGGGGACGTAAGGTCGGAAGGTCGGGCTGCCTGCAGGCGGGCAGGTTGGGTAGGTAGGTAGGTAGATATAGGGTAGTAGGCCGGGCCGGGCTAGATACCTCAAATTCTGTACATACAAAGGGGTAGGCAGTAAGTGTCTTGCATACGCAATTGCGCGAGCGCTAGTAGGTAGTTTAGGGTGATTGTCGCGTTAAAAGAAAGCCCTTTGCGAGAGCTTTCTATAGATGCAAAAATCGTATCGATCGGTTACGTAGCGGGTGCGCTGTAGTCGTTGTTAAGGTTTAGTAAATATAGTATATGTTATAGGTGCGGGCCGTAGTATAGTTTCGGAGATCTAACCAAACTTTGTTACCTTCCTTATATACGGGAGTAGGAGTCCTTTTCTTGTTTGCGCTCTCCTCCTATCTCTAGGCGGATTCCGCTATATTCGCTTAATATATATTAGTAATCTTCTTGATTTTGTCGACAAATACTACGGCTCTCTTAGAAGCTACTAAGCGTATATCTTCGGTAGGCTCCGTTATTAATACGACGGGGAGCGGAATATTATATCCGTAGACCGCAAAGAAGGGACTTATACCGAGTTCCGAGTAAAAACGTCCGTTTAGAGCCAATTGCGCTATAGGCAACTATTTCTTCCAATCTAATTGTTCTTAATTAATAAAATTACGGAGATAGGCTTGGACTTCCTAGTTAAGTCGCTTAGGGCCTCCGTCTGTTTGTAGATAGTACGCGGAACTTAAGCGTTAGTGAACGCCGGTTAGTCTATAGAAGGTTTTCTAGAAGGTACTTGTCTAATTTGTTCCGCGATTACTCGTAATTACGCGGGGCAACCTATAATATCGTGTCTAGTAGTCTATAAACCTTTCCGCGCAGTCCTCGGCTTTTAGGGAGGACATCGCTTCTAAAACGATAGTCTTGCTTAGCCTATCCTTAATTACCTAGAGATAGGTGTTTCCCTATAATTCTAGTAAGTCAGTTATAAAGTCTATCGAGATTTCCTAGAAAAACCTATCGGGGACGGGTAAAGGTTAGAGCAGACTATACTTATACTCTCTCTATACTTTATTTCGACTGTAAGGATAGCAATTTCTTATAAAGCGACGAATCGCTCGTAACTATAGTAGCTAATAGAAATTGCGCCGAACGATATATATAGTAGCGTCCCTACCTAGATACCCGTAAAGCGGTAAATCGTAGATAGACTAAATTAGTCTTGTTCGGAGGATATTATTATTAATAGAATCGGTGTCTAACAACTTGTAGTCGGCTTCTAGTACGGCGGGCGCTCTAGGGACCCAAAGTTTCCCGCGATATTTTAGTCGGTTTGCGCTATCGAGCGTACAATCTCCTATTTGAATCTTTATACGGACTTCCGCCGGAAACGTACGGGCTCCGCTTTGGACGGTCTTTAATACGAGCTAATATAGGCTATCCTTAGTAATAGTTTTCTCCTATAGCTAGTTTAGCTCGGAATCCTAGAAAGGTCCCTCGGGATTATCTTTATCTATAACCGAGGTAGGTTCCTTATAAATCTTATCGGTAGCTATATACGATATTATGATTTGAGTAGGCTAATACTTTAGATATTCGGGGGACAAGAACCTTCGGAAACGCGATAATTTGTCGTCGGCTCCTAACGTATCTTGTTCTCTTCTCGATAGTATATCTAGAATAGTAGCTTCGGAGCCCGGGCGATATACTATAGAGTACTAGAACTTAGTAAGGGTTTCCGCCTAACGAATCTGTCTCTTAGATAGTTGTCTCTTAGTTACAAACTATTCTAGGTTCTTATAATCCGTCCAAATAGTAAAGGATCTATATACTTTTAGCTCGGAACTCCAAAACTCGAAGCAAGCTATAATAGCTAGTATTTCCTTATTATGAATATCGTAGTTGATTTCGGCCTAGGTTAGTTTCTTAGCGTAGAACCTAGCTAGACGGAGGACTCCGTTCTTTTCCTATAGGAGTGTACTACCTAAGGCAAATCTACTATAATCGGTCTCGAGGAACGTAGGAAGACTAGGATCCTATAGAGAAAGTACTAGATATTAATAGAACTATAGAACTCAGGCACACTAGGTGTCTTAGGCATGTTATGTAACCTATGTCAGCTGACCTATGTCAGCTGACCTATATATGTTAGATACCCTAGGCATACTAGGCACATTAGGCATATTATATAACCTAGGTATATTAGGTATCTAACCTAGAGTATATTATTCTATATAACTCAAGTAACTTCCAAACTACGTTATATATAAGATCTGTTTGATACAAACAGATACACACATAAGTCAGCATATATATATATATCTACTAGACAGACACTCAATCAAAAACCCTATACAACTTATTTATTTACTTCAACAGGTTATAAGCCCGGAATTCCGCAGGTTTCTATATTATATATATCACTAGAAGAAACAACCTTCCCAATTCGGTCTGCGCGTATATTCTATACTAGTATCAGATAAACGTATAGCCTTAGGCTATAAGAACTGCACTAGAAGCTTCTAAAATATAACTTACAATTACGGACAAGAACCGAACCAATCAAACAATACGACGTATTATTCGACAGTTACGAGCGAACCAATCGTACTATACGAACGTATTATACGATAGTTACGTATAATAGTTACGTATACCCTACTATAGAACTTCGAGCTATACGAACTTCTAACCTACACTACTACACTAATATACTATATTACAAAATATCTACCAAATACGACTATACCGATATATAGCGTATAGCAAACATACAGAAACAGACCGACATACAGCAAACACGGAAACCGACCGATTTACGATACTAAACGAAGAAAAACAAGAAAAAATAGAGTTATGTAGTAATACTAATTACGGATAGCTGAATCAATCGGATATAAGCGAGAGACAATAGCGACGACGATAACAATCTATATCTACGTAAAGAGACAATCGATACTAACACTCGAATAGTATATACTCCTATTACGATTACGAAAAACACGCTCATTACGATCACTATCAATCACTTCCGCGCACACTTCACAATCAATAGCTCTATTACTATTATTATTATAACTAACAACATACGATCGCTACTACTTACTCGCCTTAATAGCCTACTATAGTAGACACTTTGGCGCTCGCGTATTGTTAACAAAATCATTCTTAGTAGCTACGGCGTTACCGTTTCGACCGGCAAATTCATACCTACTAAGCGCCTAGAAGTTACTATTATACTAGCTACCGACAACACTCTAGTAGTAACGATACCCGCCGAGAGTAACGAAGCCTACGAACTACGGCTCGAAAGCTAGAGCGAGAAACAACTTAGCGCCTACGCGCTAGTAAAGGAATACTATAGTCTAATCGTACGATTACTTCTCGAAACAGCCGAAGCAATTCACAAACCTATTCTTACCGCTATCGATATACGATTACGACCCGAATTCGAGATCGCCGGCTTAGGCCGCTACTAAGAACTATACTATAGCTTTACGACACTCTTACTCTCCGGCTATACTAATATCTCCGACTATAGCGCCAAATTCACCGAACTTTACGATAGAATGGTCGCTATTTACGATCGACTAGTATTACTAGAATCATACTATTGAAGTGAATGAATAAGTTGCATAGTGTTTTGATTGAGTGTCTGTCTAGTAGATATATATATATATGTACTGACTTATGTGTATGTCTGTTTGTATTAAACAGATCTTATAAGTTATATATTACGAGGTTTGGAAGTTACTTGAGTTATGTATACTGATATACTCTAGGTTAGACACCTAACATACCTAGGTCACATAATATGCCTAATGTGCCTAGTATGCCTAGGGTATCTAATATGCCTGATATATGTTACGTATATAGGTCAGCTAACATAGGTCACCTGATATACCTAAGTTCTGTGGTTCTATTAACATCCCCCTACCTTAGTGCTAAGGCATCAATCTATTCCGGCTAATAAGAGCGCTCGAAAAGGGTGTTAGTTGTTATAGGTATTGTTTTATTACTGCAATCGACTCTTTACTATAAACGTGAAGTCGTACAGTCGAGCGGTCGTATGATTCGACTCGTTACTGTTATCGTATAGTAGTCACTACTGCCTACTCTCGTATACGCTAAGAGCCTTTCTGAACTCTACGAACGCTAGTCGTAGTAGTAGCTTCGTAAGGCTATCTGCGACTATACGGTTCGTCGGTATCTATTGAATATCTACCTCTTTACTTTCTATCTTCTCGTACTACTAGCGCTCTTGAATAGCGATATGTTTCGTCCGCGAGTAATGTGCCTATAGGTTCTTCGCGAGTGCGATAGCCCTAGCGTTATTACCGAAGATCACTGTCGCTTATGCCTACCCTTTACCTAACTATTCTAATAGCCGTCTTAACCAAATCGCCTCTTTATATACCTAGGTCTAACCTATTAGTTCGGCTTCGTAGGTAGAAAGTGCTACCGTAGGCTATCGTTTCGAGCTCTACGTAATAGCGCCGCTGCCTAGGTTGAACGTATAACCGGCGGTTGATCGTCTCGTATCGGTGTCGCCGGCCCAATCGGAGTCGGTATAGCCGTAAAGGGTAGTAAGTTCGCCGGTGAAGGTAAGCTCGTAATAGATAGTACCGCGGAGGTAACGAAAGATGTCCGTTACTACTGCGTAGTGCTCGTTTGTAGGGTTACTAGCGAATCGACTTACTACTAATACTGCGTAGGCAATATCTAGGCGCGTACCTAGTATCGCATACATAAGTAAGCCTACCGCGCTCTAGTATTTGGTACGAAACGCGTCGGCAGCTTAATAGCCGTTCGGCGTAGGGGTTAGTTTTCGACTTAGATCGAGTAGAATAGCTTTGACCTTTACGTTATTCTATATATCGTGTTTCTTCAAGAATTGCTCGATATAGTTACTCTAACTTAGGTAAATAGTATGTATAGTACGGTTACGTCTGATCGTTATGCCTAAGTAGTAATAGTATAGCCCTAGGTCGCTCATCTCGAATCGATTACTAAGGTGTTTCTTTACGCTATTAATTTCCGTAATGTATAGGCCTACGATAAGTAAATCGTCTACGTAGACTACGATGAATGTCTTACCCTTTACGAACATACTTATATCGGCGTCTAGAGTAGTGAATCCGGCCGCTTCTAGGTACGTAGTTAATATAGCGTACCAAATGCGAGGTAACTGTCGGAGTCCGTAAAGCGCTTTAAGTAGTAAGCATACGTTGTTGGTTCTATCGGTGAATCCGTCTGGTTGTTCTATATAGATAGGCTCTTTACTATCGAGCGTACCGTAAAGAAATACTGTCTTTACGTCTATCTGCTCGATTTCGTAATCTCTAGCTATAGCGATAGCGAATAGTGCCTTGTAGCTTATAGGCTTCACGACTAACGTATAGGTTTCGAGGTATTCACTATCTTGTATAAACCCTTTTACTACCTAGCGGCACTTATACTTCACTTTGTCGCTAATCCGTTTGATTTTGAATACCTACCTACCTTTAAGGATCTTACTATTGGCTTCTAATCGTTTGATCACTCGCTACACTACGTTGCGCTATAGTGAATAGTATTCGTTATCTAGTACGGGCTTCTAGTTACTCTATCTGCTACTATAGAGCTTGGCGTCGTCGTATATAGACGGCTCGTATAGTTCTAAGGCTAGTAAATAGCTTATAAGTATAAGAAGCAGTAGGTTGAATTAGGCGGTATCGTTAGTAGCGTTACTCTCGTATTACTAGTAGAGATATCTCGGTTTGCGCTATCGTTTACCTTCTTGGATAAGTTCGGCTATAGGTACGTTAATACCGATTGTTTTGGGCCGTATGTTTAATACGTAACCCGGAGGAGTAGATAGTAGTAATTGCTCGTAGCCTAACTGTAGTAACTCGTAGTCTCGTAACTCGTAGTTCGTAGACTCGTAGTTCGTAGACTCGTAGCCTGTCTATAGTAACTCGTAGCTATAATAACTATCGCTCGTTATAGGGCGAGTTCTTTTTGATAATAGTAGGTAACCTATTACTAGTCGTTTTGAGGATAGACCCGCTTTTTCTAGTGACCCCCCGGATTTGGCCGGGGTATTAGCGGAAGAAGTGACTAGCTACTAAGCTATTTCTTTGTCTCCCCCTAGTTCTATAGTTATGTTATCTGCGTCGTTACTATCGCTCGTAGTAATACTAGTATAGTTAGGGTATAGTTCATCGAAGTCTACGTCGAAACGCTATTGTAGACGCCTAGGGTTTTCGGAAGTAACGAGATAGTATCCGTTACCTTTAAACCCTAGTAACTGTTCGATTCTAGCCTTAGTACTAATTAACTTGTTTATATCGGCAGTTAATCGGTAGACGTAGGCTTTGCAGCCGATGATTCGTATATTAGCGAGGTACGGTTTGTTGCCCGTCCAAGCCTCGTATAGAGTGACTATCAACCTGCGATATAGTAATCGGTTCCGTAGATACGTAATTCCGTGTTCGATTACTAAGGACTAGTAACGTAGATCAAGGTTTGGTAAATATAGTATAGTAGACTGCGTTTTTTGTTCGATTACTTTGTTGTATACTTCGGCGACACCGTTCTGTTAGTATTGTTCGGTACTAGACAGGTATAACGTAATCCCCCTATTTCGCAGCTATCTAAGGTAACTGTCGCTTATATTCTTACCTCCCCTATCTTGGATAAGAAGGGTAGTAAAGCATTCGGGGGTACTATTTATAGTAATAAATTCTTTAATAGTAACTAGCGCGTCGGAGCGTCGCTAAATTGGTTTGGTAACTCCCTATTAACTCTAGTTATTAATAATACTAATAAAGTATTTGTACCCGTCGAATGACTCGATTAGCGCGTATACTACGTCGGTATAGATAACGTCTATCTTGTAACGTCTACGTAGAAGGTAATAGGTATATAGTTTTAATAACTATCGGCTAAGTACGTAGCTTTCATAGATATAGTAACTGTCGTCGCGTACTGCTTCTATTCCGGTAGCTATAGTTCGGAGCTTGATTAGGCCGCGCTCGCTAAGATATACTATTCGCTCGTACTATAATCGGAGTAATTTATCTACGGAGTAGGTAGCTCCGTAGAAACCGGTAACTAGTAGTTAAGATAGTCATTCTTAATACATATCTAGTATTAATAGCCCGCTAGTAATAGTCGTAGTGAATTCGTTACCTCCTTGCGTAAAGGTAAGACCGTTACTAGTCTTAGAGATGCTCTAGATGTATAGCTACATAGCGTTGAGTAATAGGAGGTTAATACCTACGCTTAGTAAATACTGCGTATTAGGTATCTGGATCTACCTACTATTTCGGTATCGAATCCGTAACGTACCCTAGCCAATTGGCTTGAGTTTTGTACTACTAATGCTATTAGACTCCGCCGCGGAATCGATAGTATCGTAGGTTCTACCGATGAATAGGTCTTTGCGACCGATAAGTGATCCGGTCGCTCTACTATCGAGGATAAAGTAATTATAGAGGTTAATACCTCGGTAAATAGCTATATATTCGCGGGTAGTATCGTAGGTAGTAAAGTATATAGCTTCACCTGTTAGCAACACGTTGTAACTTCCTTCGTTTTTTGCGGCAGCTGCCTTGTCGCCAAATACAGCGTCGTCGGTAGTTTTTCGCTTTTTGTCCGAAGTGGCGGCGGCGGCGGTATTATTGTTTCGATCGATCTACCCCTAAGGTGCCTTACTAGCGTCTACGGTCTAGTATATGCCCTTGTATCTCTTGCTATAGTATTTGTAGACAGGGTAGTCGAAGGTTCGTCGCTACTATTAGTTGTAAAGCGCTATATTACTATCGCTCTAGATGCGACTAGCGTGTTCTTCTACCTTTCGTCGTACGACTACTAGGCTAACTACTACCTGCGGTGTGCTATTAATAACTGTCGGAACTAGTGAGTACTATAGGTTAAAGGTAGTAATGAATTCTTTGAACGCGTTACTTAGTCCGCTAAGGTAAGCCTGCACTAGGTATAACTCTAGCAGTACTAGTCGATCGTAAATAGCGACTGTTCTATCGTAAAGTTCGGTAAACTTAGCGCTATAATCGGAAATATTAGTATAGCTAGCGAGTAAGAGTATCGTAAAGCTGTAACACAGTTCTTAGTAGCGGCCTAAGCCGGCAATCTCGAATTCGGGTCGTAAACGTATATCGATAGTAGTAAGGATAGGTTCGTGAATTGCTTCGGCTGTTTCGAGAAGTAATCGAGCGATTAGACTATAGTATTCCTTTACTAGCGCGTAAGCGCCGAGTTGTTTCTCGCTCTAGCTCTCGAGCCGCTATTCGTAGGCTTCGTTACTTTCGGCGGGTATCGTTACTACTAGAGTATCGTCGATAGCTAGTGTAATAATGACTTCTAATCGCTTAATAGGTATGAATTTGCCGGTCGAGACAGTAGTACTATAACTACTAAGAATGATTTTGTTAACAATGCGCGAGCGCTAAAGTGTCTACTATAGTAGGCTATCAAGGCGAGTAAGTAGTAGTAATCGTGTGTTGTCGGTTATAATAATAGCGACGGTAATAGAGCTGTCGATAGTAAAGTGTACAAGGAAGTGGTTAATGATCGTAATGAGCGTAATAGGCGTAATGAGCGTAATAAGCGTAATAGACGTAGTCGTAATAGGAGTATATACTATTCGAGTGTTAGTATCGATTTGTCTTTATAGAGATGGATTGCTATCGTCGTCGTCGCTATTGTCTCGCTTATATCCGTATCCGTAATTCGTATTACTACGTAACTTTAGTTTTTCTTGATTTTTTCTTTGTTCGGTATCGTAAATCGGTCGGTTTCCGTGTTTGCTGTATATCGGTCTGTTTCTACATGTTTGCTACGCGCTGTATATCGGTGTAGACGTGTTATCGATAGGTTAATAGATATTTTGTAATATAGTATGTTAGTATAGTAGTGTAGGTTGGAAGTTCGTATAGTTCGAAGTTCTATAGTAGGGTATACGTAACTATCGCACGTAACTGTCGCATAACACGTTCGTATAGTACGATTGGTTCGCTCGTAACTGTCGAATAATACGTCGTATTGTTTGATTGGTTCGGTTCTTATCCGTAATTGTAAGTTATATCTTAGAAGCTTCTAGTATAGTTCTTGTAGCCTAAGGCTATACGTTTATCTAATACTAGTATAGAATATACGCGTAGACCGAATTGGGAAGGTTGTTTCTTCTAATAATATATATAATATAGAAACCTGCGGAATTCCGGGCTTATAACCTATTGAAGTGAATAAATAAGTTGTATAGTGTTTTGATTAAGTATCTGTCTAGTAGATATATATATATGTGTACTAACTTATATATATGTCTGTTTGTATCAAACAGATCTTATAAGTTATATATTACGAGGTTTAGAAGTTACTTAAGTTATATATACTAATATACTCTAGGTTAGACACCTGATATGCCTAAGTCACATAATATACCTAATATGCCTAGTATGCCTAGGGTATCTAATATGCCTGACATGTATTACGTATATAGGTCAGCTGATATAGGTTACCTAACATGCCTGAGTTCTATAGTTCTATCAACACATACTTGGTACAAGCTTACCTTAGCGGACTAAGTAACGCGTTCAAAGAATTTATTACGGCCTTTAACCTATAGTACTTACTAGTTCCGACAGTTACTAATAGCGTGCCCTAGGCAGTAGTTAGTCTCGCTATCGTACGAAGAAAGGTAGAAGAATACGCTAGTCGGATTCAGAGCGACAGTAATATAGCGCTCTATAACTAATAGCGACGAACCTTCGATTACCCTGTCTGCAAACACTATACTAAACGATATAAGGGTACATACTAGACTGTAGACGCTAGTAAGGCACCTTAGGGGTAGATCGATCGAAACAATAATACCGCTACCGCCGCTACCACTTCGGACAAAAAGCGAAAAACTACCGACGACGCTATTTTCGGAGACAAGGCAACAGCTACGAAGAGCGAGGAACGTTATAACGTGTTACTAATAGGTAAAGCAATATACTTCACTTCCTACGACGACACTCGCGAATATATAGCTATTCACCGAGGCATTAACCTCTACGACTACTTTATTCTCGATAGTAGAGCGACTAGATCACTCGTCGGCCGCAAGGACCTATTTATCGGCGGAACCTACGATACTATCGATTCTGCAGTAGAGTCGAATAGTATTAGCGGCGCAAAACTTATACTAATTAGTCAAGGCACGCTACGGATCCGATACCGAAATAGTCGGTAGATCCAGATACCTAATACGTAGTATTTACTAAGCGCCGGTATCAACCTTCTATTACTCAACGCTATGTAGCTATATATCTAGAGCATTACGAAAACTAGTAACGGCCTTAGCTTTATACAAGCATACGGAGGTAACGAGTTCACCGCTACTATTACTAGCGGACTATTAATACTAGATATATACTAAGAATAACTATCTTAACTACTAGTTACCGGGTTCTACGGGGCCGCTTACTCCGTAGACAAGTTACTCCGGTTGTAGTATAAGCGAATAGTATACCTTAGCGAACGCGGCCTAATCAAGCTCCGAACTATAGCTACCGGAATAGAAACAATACGCGACGACAGTTACTGTATATATGAAAGTTGCGTCCTCGGTCGATAGTTATCAAAACTATACAAGCATTACCTTCCTCGCGGACGTTACAAGATAGACGTTATTTACACCGACGTAGTATATATACCAATTGAGTCATTCGATAGTTGTAAGTACTTTGTTAGTATTATTAATGACTAGAGTTAATAGGGAGTTACCAAACCAATTTAACGACGCTCCGACGCGCTAGTTACTATCCAAGAATTTATTACTACAAACAGTACCCCCGAATGCTTTACTACTCTCCTTATCTAAGATAGGGGAGGTAAGAATATAAGCGATAGCTACCTTAGATAGCTACGAAACAGGGTGTAATGGTTCTGTGTACGTAAGGGTATACGTATTAGAGGTCCGAGGTATAAAAGGTATAAACAATGTACGGCTTGCTATCTAAGGTACAATAACTCTGCTCCTCCTCCTAAGAGGAGAGCCCTCGCTATATACGCAAGCTATCCTATTGCCTACTCCTTGCTACCGGTACCGCCTCCTCTTAGGTAGCAGCCGATATGTAACAGCCAGGTTCCCCTGAACCTGCATAACCTGCATAACCCCTAACTGCCTGTATGCATAGCCGCAGGCCTATATAAGCTGATCTACCCGGATGGCCGGAACAGCGAGGTTCCGAGAGGAGTTTACCTCGGACCTCGGACGGCCTCGTATATAGTGCGTAGGCGTAGCGCAGGCGTATATTAGTCTACTCGTACCCCTTTATTCGGAAGGGTAAGAATTAGTTTGTACACTTTCCTACGCGGTAGGAAAGAGGACTCTATATATCGCTATACACCCCCTCTTACATTTCTAATTCTTCTACCTTTCTAAAGGGTAGTAATCTATAGAGGTCCAATCTAATAGCTCTACGACTAACTCGCAACGCACCCGCTACGTAGGTAGGCCGTATTACGGGCGAAGCAGAAGATAACGAGCCTCCTTAGGGAGAAGCGTTAGTCTCTACAGAAACCTAAGGCCGTACCTAACCGCAGGCGGAAGCGCAACCTTAGGCGCAACCTTACTAACTAGGAGAGGAAGTCCCTCTACGAGAGACTCCCTCTACCTAGCTTGGACTCGTACCCGAGGCGTAGGCGAGACTTATAGAACTCGAGCAGGCTAACAATAGGCTGCGCGAGGAGATAGCCCTTTAGGCCGCCGAAGCGGAGTATTAGCGGCTACTACGACAGTACTCCCAAATGAGCCGTACCCTATCGATACGGACACCGTCTATGTTACTCGTACTAGAATAGTAGTCTGACTCTAAGGAGGACGATATAGTTCGTACGAGCGACCTGCGAGTCGCCCGCGACTCGTATTCTACCCGTAGGCCTAAGGTTCGTAAACTAAAGGCTTTCAAGGGAGAAACCGATAAAGAGTATCGCGAGTTTATCCGCAGCTTAGAGATTATCTTTCTTAACAGCCCGCGAGAGTATCGTACCGATACAGACAAGGTTCTATACGGAATTATGTAGCTCGTAGGCGAAGCGTAGGAGACGTAGTATAATAAGTACGACAATAGCAAGCCCCCTAACGGTTACACTTAGAGTAACTTTAAGGAGTAGTTATATAACGTTGTCGGTAACCAGTCGAATCGCCTAATCGGGGTAATAATCGACTACGATAAGGCTAAGCAGGGCCCCGAGCAGGGGGTACGCTACTTCGCCGGTTAGCTTAGCTACTTAGAAGCCTAACTCGGTAACTATACCGAAGCGCAGCTAACTCGCTACCTCCTCGCCAAGTTAAAGCCGTCGCTTCGCAAGGATATCGTTAAGGGTTATAAGATCCCTACCAAGCGTACCGACCTTGTCGCCCTAGCTCGTCGCCTAGAGCAGGCTGACCTTTCCCTTTCCGTCCGTTAGAAGGACGATCATTACGGCCGTCGCGATAACAGCGCGTAGGGCAAACGCAAGCGTACCGAGAGCGACGTACCTAAGCGTCGTAGTGACGACCGTAGCGACCGCAGTAAGAGCCGCAGTAGTCGCAGCGGTAGAGGCAATAGCAAAGCATCCTCTAGCTCTACCGTACCTAGGTATAAGAACCTTAAGTATTACTCGTACAAGAAGAAGGGTTATATCGCCTCCGACTCTATCTGCCCTAACTATAGTGACCGTAAGAAGTCGAATACGGTTCGCAAGGTAACCGTAGCCGACTCGCAGTCCGATCCAAAAAAAGGCAAGGCATCGGAGAAGAGTCGCGATCTCTAGATACTGATCAGATCGAGTACGGCGACGACCTATTGCCTATCTAGGCACACTACACCCGTACGCTCAAGGGAGCAGTCGACGCGTATAACAAGCGCGTAGTAGCGACTATAATCTTGGACGACGCCGCCGATATCAACGTAGTGTCTCGCAGTTTCATACTATAGTATAGCCTAGCCCGTCGTCAAAACGCTATTCTTCCCCCGGCTACGTCCTTTATAGGACAGATAGGCTATTGCTACGGTACGCACTACCTGCGCATTATACTCGCAGACTCTACGGGCAAGGAACGTACGTCGGGAGGCTTGTTCTACGCCTACGATACACTAGAGCCGAACTTAATCTTAGGTCGCCTATAGAGGCGTAACCAACAGGTAATAGTTAGTAGCGCGACGGACGAGTAGCGCTACGGAGGAGAGTTCTTTAAAGTGTAGTATTAAAACGCCTCGGAGTTCTATAAGAACATGTCTAAAGCGTCGTGTATCTACGCTGTTATAGTACGCAAGACAGAAGCAGGCGTTACGCTACTAGACATCCTAGCAGAGTATCGCGACTTCTAAGACGTATTGCTTCCTACGGAAGAATAGCGCAGTAAGCCTGTAGACGGCGCAGAGTATGCGATTGACCTGCGACCCGGCACCGTACCGCCCTTCCGACTATTGTATTATCAGTCGGGTACTAAACTAGACTACCTTCACAAGTATATCGTAAGTACTCTAGAGTATAACTAGATCGAGGGTAGCCTATTAGAAGCCGGTATACTAGTACTGTTTGTACCTAAAAAGGACGGAACCCTACGGCTCTACGTCGACTATCGTAGTCTAAACGATATTACCGTTAAGAATCGACACCCTCTGCCCCTTATAGGCGAGACGCTAGACAGGCTTATAGGAGCCGAATAGTTTACCTGTCTCGACCTTGCGGACGCGTACTATCGCATCCGTATCAAGCTAAGCGACCGCTAGAAGACTGCGTTTCGCACGCGCTACGGTTACTTCTAGTACAAGGTTATGCCCTTCGGGCTAACCAACGCCCTAGCAACCTTCCAAGCTTATATCAACCGTACCCTAGGCGGGTTGGTAGATATAATCTACGTCGTTTACTTGGATAATATCCTTATCTATAGTAAGACGCGCGAGCAGTACGTGAAGGACGTACGTACGGTGCTTAAGAGGCTTAGGCGCTTCGTACTCTACGCGCAACTAAGGAAGTGCAAGTTCTTCCGCAAGGAGGTTGACTACCTTAGGTTTGTTGTAACTACTAGCGGCGTAGCTATAGACCCTAGTAGGGTAGACGTAATCAAGGCGTAGCCAATACCTACTACCTTAACGGAGGTGCAATCCTTCCTAGGCTTCGCGAACTTCTATCGTAGGTTCATCTTCGAATACTCGAGGGTAGTAGCTCCGTTAATAGTACTATCTAAAGGAGCCGTTAAAGGGAAGAAGCCTAGGCCTATTAACTAGGGCGTAGCTAAAGAGCATGCGTTCTAGGAGATCAAATTGCGGTTCTAGTAAGCACCTCTATTAAGGTACTACGACCCGGCGTTACGGCTACGTATCGAAAGCGATGCTTCTGCGTTTGCAATTACAGGCGTACTAAGTCAACTCTTTAGCTTAGAATAGTACCCTATTACCTTCTACTCTCGGAAGATAATCCCCGCCGAGTGCAACTATAAGACGCACGACTCGGAGCTACTAGTAGTAGTAGAGTCGTTCAAGATATAGCGACTATACTACGAAGGCGCTTAGTATACGGTTAAGGTACTTGTCGATTACGCGAACCTACGTAGGTTTATAGGCGTAAAGAAGCTTACAGGCAGGCAGGCTAGATAGGCTATATTCCTTACGGCGTTCGATTTTACAATTACCTACTAAGCCGGTAAGAAGAATCTAGCGGATGCGCCGTCGCGGCGTAGTAACTATGTACAAGAGTCGTAAGAGGTAACCAACCTCCTACCTACCTTGTAGACGAAGCTGTAGTTGTAGGACGGTCGCACGATAGAAGCAGACTATCCGAAGGTAGCTCGCATCCGTATAACCTGCGAGCGTATATACTGCGAGCAGCGACAGGTTGAATTCCCTAAGTAGCGATAGGTTCAATTCCCTAAGCAGCGTAGTAACACATAGTAGAGCTATACGTTACTAATACGTATTACAAGAGTAATTGCGTAGGACGACCATCCGTACGCCAACGTATTAGACCTGATCCTCGGTTATATACGCGCCCTAGTTCAGTCCGAACCGGAAGCCCGCGTAGTGTACGAGTAGGCGATAAGCAACTAAGGCATATACGATAAGTATACGGCTCGTAATAGGAACCTGTAGGTCGGAGACGCACTATACGTACCTAAGGACTACGCACTTAGAGCGCAGATTATACGCATGTACTACGACGACCCGTTAGCTAGGCACTTTAGCAAAGACAAAACGATCGCTTTAATCCGTCGGAAGTATTTCTAGCTAGGTATGTCTACCGAGGTGTCCGAGTACGTCGTAGAGTGCGACTTATACTAGAAGGCAAAGGCGAGGCGCTATCGACCGTACGGCGAGCTAACTGCGCTGCCGATACCTAAGAGGCCGTTCTAGGAACTAACCTAGGACTTTATTACGGACCTTCCGCCTAGTAAGCGAGGCGATAGCGTATATAATGCGATCCTTGTAATCGTCGATAGGTATACGAAGATGGTTACGTTCGTGCCTACTACTAAGAAGTGCACTAGCGTGGATCTCGTCGATATCCTCGTCTATGAAATTGTCCGTCGTTTTAGCTTACCCGCGGGTATAGTAAGCGATCGCGGATCGGTATTCACGTCGCAGTTCTAGGCCGACTTCTATTATAAAGCGTAGGTTAAACGCAGGCTAAGCATAGCCTTCTACGCTCAAACTGACGGCTAAACGGAACGGATGAATCAAGTAGTAGAGACCTACTTACGCATCTACTGCTTAGAGTAGCAGGATGACTAGGCAGGCATACTTACTTAGGCCGAGTTCGCCTATAATAATAGTAACTATACTATCTTAAAGATGTCCCCGTTCAAAGCCTTGTATAGGTTTAACCCGGAGCTAGTAACTCGTACGAGAAACGCTCGGGGCGAGCTTTTAGAAAGGGAGGTACCGGCCGTAGCTAATACTATAGAACGGCTAAAAAGGAACTACGAGACCCTAACCGAACGCTAGCGACGCGCAAGCGAAGTATAGAAGAAGTACTTCGACGAGAAGCATACTCTAATAAGCTTTAACGTCGGAGATATAGTATTGTTGTCTACCAAAAACCTTCGGCTAAAGGTACCTACTAAGAAGTTCGCCGATAAGTTCGCTAGACCGTTCAAGGTTATCGACGTTATCGGAAAGTAGGCGTATCGCCTAGTACTCCTAGCTAGATCGCTGATCTACAATATATTCTATATCTTATACCTCGAGCCCTATCGGAGTCGCGTAGGAGAAGCGTATAAGGGTAGCTTACCGCTCGCAGACGAGGAGGGCCTCTACGAGGTTAAGAAGATCTTAGGAACGCGCCTAAGGAAAGGCGTAAGGTAGTACTTAGTTCGCTAGCGTAGCTAGCCCGAGGAATTCGATTAGTAGGAACCTAAGGAGTATATAGGCGAATATACCGCGCTCGACGAGTTCGAGGCGCAGCCGAAGCGCACTAGAAAAGCACGTAAGTAGCTACGTAAATAGTACTTCAGCAAGTTATCTACCGTAATACCTTATATAGTAAGACTTCCGTCGTAATACCTTATATAGTAAGAACCCCGCCGTAATTCTATAGTAGCGAAACAACTTTGATTGATAAATATGTAATCGAGCAAAACGTACTAAAGCAGAAAATAGAACACGCGCGCGCGAGGCGCAAGAGAGACGCACCCGCCTATAGAGTCCCCGACTCTAGGGACGACAACGGCGAGGTCGTCTCCCTCCTCCTACGCTTTCGACTACTACTCGCAGCCGGGGCAATAGCAGGCGTAGGTACAGGCGTAGGCGTAGCAGCCGAAACCGGATTAGTACCGAAGATACTAGCGAGCGCGGTGTCGTCGTCGTCGTCGTCGCCGTCGCCGTCGTCGCTATTGTAGTCCTTACTGGACTAATCCGGCTCCTAATTACCCCGTTCGGGGAAGGCCGTAGCTATAGACGCGTCTAGGGTAGCTCTAGACGCGCCGGCTATACGAGCTATCTACGAGACGCGTAAGTACGCGTAGGTGAAGGCAAGGGCAAGGGTAAGGAGACTTACTTCGTACTATAGCTCGAAGATGCCCTATAGGGCACTAGTAGCTTTCGCTACCTCTAATAGCCCCGTAGCGGCGAGTGCGCTACTAGCCGTAGGCGCGGTACTGCTCTCTACGCCCCCTTTCTTAGGTATATTATACATACCTACGGACTTCCCCTTGTTCGAAGCGAATACTCGTTTACTCTAGGCGATAGTATTACCTAGCCGAGTAAGGCGACGCCTTAGTTAGTCCGCGCGAGGGCCGGGGATAGTAGCCTTCGTATAAGAAGCGCGTAAGGCGAGCAGGTACTAAGCCTAACGGATCAAATTCGGATCCGTCAAGCGCTTACACTTGTGCCGACCCTTAGCGTAGCGAGTATACTTCTTCTTCAAGCCTAGCGCTAGGGCGGCGTTACAGGCTAGGGTAAGAACCCCCGATCCCTCGGCTAGCGAGAAGTTAGACAGCTAAGCGTATAACAAGCGTACGAGTAGCGTAGTACAACTTACTCTTCTATATATACGTAATGCACCGGAGGCAGTACACCCCCCTACCGTTATCGGCGCCGCTAGAGGCGACGTCGCGAGGCGGACGGGTGATCGCTATCCGAGCCGCGGTCTTAGGTAGCATAATGCCGAAAAGGGAGTTAGTGCGTATATGTATATGCGTATAGTGTACGTTCGTGCTACGAGGCGAGAGCGAGGCAGAAAACGGGCGAAGTAAGAAAACTAGATAAGAGACAAGTAGTAGGCGAGAGAAAAGCACTTCTATATTATACTAGCGTTACTAGGTAATAGAATGTTTGCTAGCCTTTATTTGTTACTGTATGCAGCCATATTTGTTATTACCGTCGCGTTCTATACTATACGTAGAATATAGAATACGGAATGCCCGTAACCCCTAGGATTTCCTACTATAGCGACTGACCTGCGGAATGCATACGTATTACGTACGTCGCTAGGGGCAGCTCTATTAGGGAGAGGAGATAATTGTAATAGCTAGGTTCCCCTGAACCTACATAACCTGCATAACCCCTAACTGCCTGTATGCATAGCCGTAGGCCTGTATAAGCTGATCTACCCGGATAGCCGGAATAGCGAGGTTCCGAGAGGAGTTTACCTCGGACCTCGGACGGCCTCGCATATAGTACGTAGGCGTAGCGCAGGCGTATATTAGTCTACTCGTACCCCTTTATTCGGAAGGGTAAGAATTAGTTTGTGCACTTTCCTACGCGGTAGGAAAGAGGACTCTATACATCGCTATACACCCCCTCTTATACGATAACCGGTTCCCTCGGGAACCTTCTTGATTTAGAACGTCCTCGATCGGTAGGATACCCCTTTATACCGGATCGCCGGGGGGCCGCCGGGGTATCGCTAGGGCTTTCCGGCCCGAGCGGCACGTCCCGCCTACTCGCCGGGGGACCGCCGGGGCATCGCTAGGGCTCTCCTGCCCTAGCGTATTACAGACGCCCCCTCTTAGGGCTAATATCCTTAGTAGCGATAGGTTATTGGTCCCCTACGCATTCGCCCTACGGATAGGGCTCGACGTCTGCTCTCGTCTAGGTGTCGCGTAGAGCTAGCGCATACCTATAGGATGTCTATACCTTAGTATTAGTAAACATAGTATACGATTTCCTTCTTATGTTCGCGCGGTTGCGAGACGTCGCTATAAATGTTTGCTCGTAGTCGCGTCGCGAACCTCGTAAGTAGTAGTCGGGAATACGCGGTAGTGTCGCTATAGGGATAGAATACTTCAATAAGTTCGTCGCGCGTTCTACGCTCCTCCTATTCCTTTCTATCAATAACTAACCCGTATACTATAGTTTCTACCCGCCTACGATTCTACTATTATTGTACCCTAACAGATACACTTATTACCCCTTATTTTCTTTCCCTATCTTGTAGCCCGTTCTTCTTCGTTGTCCCCGTCGTTCTTCCCGACAATTATAGCGTTTACCCGGGGGTATATTACAATTCCCTTTTCCGCCTTATTTATAAAGGAGGTCGTACCGAACGATTAGGACTATAGATAGTCCGACGTAGAATAGGATAAAACGGGATACATCGCAATATACCTACGCTATACCAAGTCGATCGCTATAGGCCGAGTCTGCAATACGCCGGCGTACCGTGCCTACGATAACTGCGCTACTAACAACAAAGGCGGGTATTATAGTATAGGAAGGGTAAGTATTAGTCTGTCCGCCGGGGGTTCACCTTACTAATAAGTCCGTATACAGACCGTACCGCGCCTATTAAACAAAGTGATAGCCGTATAGCGTTAGAAGGACGCGTACGACGAGATATAGAGGGGGATTACGGCGGGTTACCCTACGGATTCCGCGGAGGCCGCGCGCGCCTTAGCGGAAGGGGACGATAACTACTACCGCTAGGCAGTACGTCTGTACTTAATAGCGCGTACCCTAAATCGAGAAATCTACGCTATTGAGGTAGCTTACCGTCGATCTAGGACTACCGTAGGTCCGCTATCTCTCGCGCCGCGTTCTACGTAGGATTTCCAAAGCCTAATACTCTTAGAGCAGTTGCGCTCTCTAGGTCGTTACCCCGTACAAGGCCTATCCTAACGCCTACAAGGGTCGCTAGCGGTAAGTTCTTAACGGTACTCCCCGTTCTCGGTCCCTAGCTAACTAGGTCGCAGCGTCCGTCTACTACCGTAGTAGATGCTTTTGAGTAGACGCGTACACGCTTTTACTAGGTAGTACCTACCGTAGTATCGCGACTAGACGAGTCCTCGGCGGACCCTCGCGTCTCGCTACGTCTACAAGTATCTCTCCCGGTACCGCCGGTAGGTCGGGGTAGTCGTCGGGGTAGTCGGCCCGTAGTATACTTATCCGACGAGGAGGATCTTCTAGCCCTAGTAGCGACGCCGGTAACCTCCCGTCGCTATAGTAAGAAAGTGCGTAAGCTGTCCTCGTCCCTAGAGCGGGGCCCGGTATTGCTAGACTTTGTACGGGATGCCTTTCCTATCCGACGCCGACCTAAGGCTAGTACCGCCCCCGAGTCGGTAGCTAATACGCCTTCTCTTTCGCGTAGCGGTCCCCCGGTAGTTACTACTCGCCCCGTAGCCTCTGTTCGGGAATCGCTAGCGCGTACCCCGGCGGCTCGCCGTTAGCTAGTTGCCTATAAGACGCCTCGCCGTACGACGGCGGGTCGCGTCGTCCCTCGGACGCCGTATAGCGGTCGTCTTGCGAACACCGCTTATTCTCTATCGCCCGGCTATATTGCCGGGTACGATTTCAATACCCTAGAGGGGATCGCCGCGGCTACCCTAGACCGGGCGTTGTATCTACGTCGCAATACCGGTCGTATAGCGCCAACCTCGCCTACGTCGCGCTCCGTCCGGGGCACCCCTCGCTCGGCCTATCGTAGCGGACGCCTAATCAAGAATCCCTAGTTGTCTCGGCGGTTCGACGATAGGTACGACGAGGAGGACGTAAGTAACAACTAGGAAATAGAGGACGCACTAGCCTAAGAGATAGAAGCCCTCCTAGATAAGGATTTTCTTATAACGGGCGGTCTCCCTAGCGGGTCCCCGGCGCCGGCTACCGCCGCGCTACTAGATACAGCCCCCCCTCGCGCGCCTGTAGAGGCACCCTCGTTTCGGGGCTTCTTGCCTCTACCTACGGAGCGCGAGGTTCCTCGGGGCCTACTACGCCTAGCCTCCTACCTAGCGATTCCCTTCCGCTCCTCCGTCCCTCTTACCTAAGAGCCCGTACGCGTCGCGCCCCTAGCGACCTTACTACTGTCGCGTCTATTAATATCCGCCGGCCCCTAGATCGCCCCGTCGCCGTCGCCGTCGGTTCGTCGGCCGTCGAGCCCGCTAGTCCTAATGTATCTAGGTCCGCGATTAGTGTCGTCGCCTAGCCGCGAGTACGAACCTACGCTCGACCTAGTAGAGTAGGGTCGCGAGGTCGTCCTCGGCGGGGACCGACTTCCTAATATCGATTTTCGGACGGCGTCTAATATAGACTACGACGGCCTAGTATACCTTTTGCGGGACATCCGCCGTTTCCTTACGGAAGCGGAGGTCCTAGCCCCGCTAAGAGAGATCTATCGGTTGCCCCCCTACCGGGCCCGTTAATAGGCTATAATATAGGCAGACTATAGGTTCTAGCGAGAGGAGTGCCTAGCCGACTACGAGTTCGGTCCTGCTCGGCAGGCGGTACCTAAGGCCTCGGGGGTTACTCGGGGCCCTACGCCGGTATAAGTTAGTAACTACGCTATAGCTAAGGCGCCTTCGGCCGAGGGTAGCGTAGGTAGAGCGCGTATAAGGGGAGGGATATTAGGCATATTTGGTAGGAGGTAGCCGGGGGTTCGCTAGGTATTCGATAGTTGGTCTTTTGCGCTATATACTTTTCTTTTTCCTACTGCTCGCTCCCCTAGGGGATACCTACGATACTTTCTATTTATCTAGTAGCTTACCTATATTCTCGAAGTTGTCCTCCGGTTCCTAAGTATTAAAGTCCTTATCGTACCCCTTCTACCTAAGTCTGTATTCCGTTTCTCCCTTCCTCCTTCTTTCGTCTACTATCTTGTCTACTTCCTATACTTCGGTACCGTCGGCGGTAATATCGGGGGAAGCTACGTTCGCTAGCGGAGCGCCGGGCCTTTCGTAGAAGGGACGTAGGAGGGAGATATAGAATACTAGGTAGATACGGTAGGTGTTTAGTAGGATTAGTCGGTACGCCTGCTAGCTGTCGCCGACCGCTTTATCGACCCGGAATAGGCCTAGGAATTTAAGGGACAACTTCTTGCTAGGTTAAGTCAATTTCAAATTCTTTGTACTTAGGAGTACCAAATCTCCTTTAGCGAACGTCTACGGAGTATAGTAGTCGTTGTACTAACGCTACTACCGCTTCTACGCTTATTGTATACGGGTCGACGCCTCTGCTCGTACCCGTTCTAGTAGCTAGACTCTATCTAATACTACCGGCGCCTCCCCTTTATAGTAGACGTCTACGTCTAGTACGGACTACCGGGGATGTTTGCTATACACTATTATAAACGGAGTTTCGCCGGTAGTCGCGTATACCGCATTGTTATACGCGAATTCTGTATATAGCAGTAGGGACGCCTAGTCATCCTGCCTATTAGACGTAAACATCCGAAGGTAAGCTTCTACCGTCTAGTTCTAGCGTTCTGTCTAGCCGTCTATTTAGGGGTAGTATACGGTACTTAGTCGTCGCTTTATTTAGTATTGGTAGCAAATCTCGGTCTAGAATACCGAGGTAAAGATTGTACCTCGGTCGCTAACGATTCCCTTAGGAAGCCCGAATTTGGTACCTACCTACATTATAAACACCTTAGCGAAGTCCCTTGCGGACCAAGTTTCTTAGGCCGGGATATATAGTAACATCTTTAATAGCCTATCGATAATAACTAGTATAGAGTCGTACGTTACCCCGCAGTGCTTCGCCGGGGGTAGCTTAGTAATGAAATCTAAGGAGATCTCTTCCTATATATTCTCTAGTATAGGAAGTGATTTTAGCTCCCCTAATAGTATCGTCCTAGGTGCTTTGGACTTCTGGTATACGTCGTAGGTCCTATAATATTCTCTTACGTCCTATCGAAGTTCGGGCTAGTATAACGAGCGGTAGACCAATTTTAGCGTCTTATCTTCGCCGAAGTATCTAGCGAGGGCGGAGTCGTAGAAATTAGCTATAATTTCTGCTCGAACGGCCGGTTCGTTCGGAACGTAAAGCCTTCCCTAGTACCGTAGTAAGTCCTTGTTATCGAATATCTAAGGGGGTAGCTTACTGCCGCGGGTTCGCCGGGTATCCTTTTGCTCGTTCCTCTTATAGGCGACGAACTCGTCCCGTTACTACAGCGAGGCTACGAGACTTCTAAAGGGTTGTCCTACGTCGCCGCTTGTAGTCTAGCTCGCGAGTAGGACCCTTACTATTAAGCGTAGTACGCAGTATATGCATTCACTAGTACTAGCGACCGGAGTTGTATCGCGTAATATCGCCGGGGGTTCGCCGGGCGTTTCCGAAATTTCGGTCGTAGACTCCTCGCTACTTACTATTCCAACTTCACCGCCTAGGATTCGTATAGCTATAACTACGACATTCGGGTCGGCTAGTTTGAGCTTATATTAGAGGGTTAGTAGCAATTAGTTAACCGCGTCGTTCTCGGTCTAATAGTCCGCTCGTCTCGAGGGGCTATCTACTAGGTTAGTCTTCCCCGGCCGGTAGTATATCTCGAAGTCGAATTGACCTAGATACACCGCCTATCGGGCTTGTCGCCCGTTTAGCTTCTATACCGTCTAGATACCCCTTAGGTTATTGTAATCGGTATATACCTAGAGTAGGGTATATACGTCCGCGAAGAAGTGCCTCTAGACCTTGAAGCTATAGACGACTACTAGGAGCTCTTAGTCGTAGGTTTCGTAGTTCCGCTCCGCCGACGATATCTTCCTTAACGTAAAGGCGATAGGGTACTATCGGTCGTTATAGAGCTGCGTTAGGATCCCGTATAGGCCGTAATCGGATGCGTCGGTCTCTAGTCGTAGGGGCTTCGCCGGGTCGTAGTAGCGGAGTATAGGGGCGGAAGTAAACATCTGTTTCAACGCCTAGAACGCCGCCTCTCCGGCTTCCGTCTATTAGAATTCGCCTTTCTTTAGAAGGTCGGTTATTAGGGCTGTTACCTTCGTATACCCGGCTATAAAACGGCGGTAGAAATTAGCGAACCTAAGGAAGGATTGTAATTCCTTTAGGTTACTCGGAGAAGGCTATTCGGTAATCGTAGCGATCTTCTCTAGGTCGGTGTATACGCCCTTACGGTTCACTCGGAATCTAAGGAAGGCTACCTCGCTTTATACAAAGGTATACTTCTTTAGGTTAACAAACAACTCCGCCTGTTCTAGCCTAGCGAGTACCCGGCGGACCGCCTCCTAGTGCTTCTCGATATCGTCGTAGTAGGTATAAATAAGGATGTCGTCTAGGTATACTACTAGGATGTCGTCGAGAA
Organism: Sphaerulina populicola P02.02b; assembly: GCA_000291705.1. Taxonomy (NCBI): domain Eukaryota; kingdom Fungi; phylum Ascomycota; class Dothideomycetes; order Mycosphaerellales; family Mycosphaerellaceae; genus Sphaerulina; species Sphaerulina populicola. The sequence continues at coordinate 13,004 of JH792626.1, read as the reverse complement.
GCCCGGCGAGGGCCCGGTTGACGTACGCCTAGAATATAGCCGGGGCGTTAGTTAGCCCGAAGGGCATTACCTTATATTCGAAGTATCCGTAGCGCGTTCGGAAAGCGGTCTTCTATTCGTCGCCTATACGAATACGAATTCGGTAGTATACGTCCTTAAGATCTAGAGAGGTAAAGTACTTCGCGCTAGTAAGACGCGTAAGGCTTTCGTCGATAAGGGGGAGAGGGTACCGGTCCTTGAATGTAATCGAATTCAAGGCGCGGTAGTCGACGTATAGTCGCAAGGTACCGTCTTTCTTTAGTATAAACAATAGCGGAGCCCCGGCGGGGCTAGTACTATATACGATTCGTCCCTATTCCAACTCCTTGCGGAGGTATTCCTAGAGGACTTTAAGCTCGCGCTAGGAGAGGTAGTATAGGGACCCGAAAGGCGGTTCCTTACTATCTATTAGTTCGATAGCGTAATCGGTCGCCTTATAGGCGGGAAGGATTACCGCGGAGTCGTTATCGAATATATAGCGGTATCCTTCTAATATAGCGGGTAGAGCGACCTGCTTTACCTCGCCTTAGTTGATCGCGTAGATCTAGAGGGTCGGGCCCGAGCCTCCCTAGGGGTTCGCTAGGCGTAACTATCCTATTATAAAGATAGGGGAGGAGTCTTCCCTTGATTCGCGCTATAATCTCTTTAGGGAAACCCTTTCGAAGCTAGAGATAGTTAGTCCCTATCGCTAGGTACCGGGACCGTTCTAGATATCGATACCTAGGGTCTTTAGAGAATATCGTCTAAGGAGGATAGAAGGTCCGTCCTAGTCGATACCGTAGGCGAGAATCTTCGTCGTCCGGGTATCCCCGCTAGAGTCGCTAAGTTTCAGAGGGCACTCGTAGGCGCCGTAGTAGTAAGTCTCGTAGGTCGATAGCTATCTAAGTAACAGGAGTTAGGCCTCGACTCGGGCTAGGCCTAATTCTACCGCTACCTTCTAGCTGATCGTAGTTACCTAGGCGTACGTATCGAGGGCGACTCGTATAGGCTTTATACCTTCGCTAGTAATAATAGTTCCTATAGTTTCGACAATATCCTTAGACTCAATAGGTCGGGGACCCGTCGCGTTCTAAGTATTCGCGACGAGCCTAATTAGTTTTTTGGCTAGACGGGGGTTCGGTTAGGATTATTGCGCTTTAATAGATAGTCTAGACGGATATATCCTATCTTGCCGTACTCGTAGTACTTTAGTCCCGAGTAGTCCCCTTTGTCTAGAGCGGCTTTTGCGGCCGCGCCTGATTTCGGAGTTTCCGCCGGATTGGTACGCGGCTCCTTAGCGTCTCCCCGGCGATCTCGATCTTTGGATTTCGGCTTATTGTTACTAGACCGCCCTTCGCCGCCTAAGGCTCTTAGGTAGTTCTTCTCGATCTAGGTCGCTAGGTTGACTAACTCGTCCCGTATCTTAGGGATCGAATTGTAATCGACGATCCTACGGCGGGTCTCCGGGTACAACCGGGCGAAGAACTAGTATAGCTACTACTTAGGAGTATACCGTTCGAGCTATACCTCGAGAGTCTCTAGATACGTTAGGAACTCCCTTAGGGACTAGTTAGCCCGTTATCTAGCGGACGTATAGTCTAGGTACGCCTAGAGCAATCGAGCGTTTAGGTCGTCTAGAAGGTTAAGTAGGAATTACTTGAAGTAATCCTAAGTCGTACCCTTACGTTCGGCCTCGGTCCGACGAGACCTAGACCGACAAATTCAGGAAAGAGAAAGAAAAGAGACGGCGAAAGAACTTTAACCCGAAAAGCTACTACTTCCAATTCCCGGGTACCCCGCTAGAGGAACTAAGGGCGGACGGGAAGAGACAAATAACGAGCGCCTTCTACGGTATCCTCCTAGGACATACGTACCTAAAAGACTACCTAGCGAGGATAGGCAAGTCTAACGGGACCGACTGTAGATACGGAAGGTATTAGGACTCATACCGAACATATACATAGAAAACCGACAGATAGGCCGATATAGCCTATAATAGCCCGATAAGGACTATACTGACTCAAGAAAGCCTAGATAAGCCTAATACGACTCAAGAAGGTTCATAAGAGTTATACACTACCTAATCAAGGCTAGACCGAGCCCTCGGACCCGGGCAAGGGACCGAGATATTCTAAATTGGATCGGAGGGGCCTAAGACGCCCTCCGATCGGCTATCCTATATAGATATAAGGGGAAAGCATCCTATAGGTTCTTCTCCTAAGCGATTCGAGTAGTATTCTTCTACTAGATACTTTAGCCTATATATCTTATACTTTTATATACGAATCGCTTCTTCTTATTGTATAACGAAGTATCTTTATAATAGTACTAAAGGCTACTACCCGCTCCGGGTCTACTATATAGGACTCGGTATTAATTAATACCCCCTCCGACTAAGAGTTAGCTATTCAGCTCGAAGCCGAAGAAGCCGAGGCGGCTAGGACTCAATAATTGCTAAAGTTGAGTATCGCCCGCGAAGAATATACTAAAGCGGTCTAGAAACTCAAAGAATCGGAGGCAGCGATCTAAAGCCTTACGGGTATACCCGTATCGGATAGACTTAGGGCTAGTTCGGGCTATCCTAGCCTATTAATAGTACTATTTATCCTAAAACCGCGCAATCCCTATATATTCGAAGGAAAGAGTCGATAAGACTAGATCGAATAGCGGGACGACTGCGAAAGGATCTTCCGAAGGGCGCTAGCGTACTACGTAGACCCGTCTACGAGGATCGAACTTAGAGAAGAATAGATAGCGACCGAACAACGGTCCTAATAGAGCCGTTATATAGACTCCCTTCGGTTTTAACCGGTGTATACCGCCCCGTTATAGTCCGACTTCAAGGAATATATGCTTAATACGATAGGTACCCCCTAGGAACGAAGGCAAATCGCCTACGACGCAATCAAAACGATCGAATAGAACTTTAGAACCCCGACCAAGCTACTTACGGACCTAAAGGAACACTAGGACGAGCTAGGTACCGATAATAAACGAACCAAAGTTATAGAATTCAAAAGCGCCCTAGACGGACGGATCAAACACCGCCTTAACGTTAACCTTACTACGTTCTCTACCGTTACCGCCCTAGAGGAGGCCGCTAATATATACTAGAGGGCAATCCTAGCGGAACGAGATACCCGTAGTAGAGACAAACGGGATAACAAACGAGGACGGTCAGATACGGCCGCGAACGAACCGGCCAATTAGGCGAAACGATCCTAGAGCTACTCTAAACCGAGTTAGTCGTCTACTACGGGACGACTAAGGACGGGCGAGACTAAACTACTACCGAAATACTACGAATACGGCGAAATAGGCTATAAGAGGCCGGAATGCCCTAAAAAGGCGGGCGGGGATAACAAAGGGTCCCTAAAAGCCAATCCCGCCCCTTAGTACTCTAAGTAGCGGGATAAGTAACTTACTTAGAGGAGCAGCGGCGCAATACAGAACTATACGGACGCAAGTCTAGGGTTATCGGACTATACGAGCTAATCAAAGTCGAGGTTCGGCTAGAAGGGCCGATAGGACCTCGGAACGTCCGAGCCTTAATCGACTATAGCGCCTAAATAAACTTCCTTAATAGTATAGTAGCAAAGGAAATAGGCTATAAACTGAATCGAGAAGACAATACTCGATACGAAACCTTAAACGGCTAATCCCTATTAGTTTCGGGTTAGGCAAAGGTCCTATTTGAAGTAACGGCTAGTAATAGGTCGAAACGGGGCGGACTAGCTAAAGTAGCCGTAGGAAGAATCTATAGTTTCTAAATAATCCTCGGTATACCGTAGTTAGAACAATAGAACCCTAATATT
>JH792625.1:0-28827 GCA_000291705.1 Sphaerulina populicola P02.02b | reverse complement strand
AATTAGCTTATATAGTCCGATAACCCTAGACTTGCGTCCGTATAGTTCTATATTACGCCGCTACTCCTCTAAGTAAGTTACTTGTCCCGCTACTCGGAGTACTAAGGGGCGGGATTAGCTTTTAGGGACCCTTTATTATCCCCGCCCGCCTTCTTAGGGCATTCCGGCCTCTTATAGCCTATTTCGCCGCATTCGTAGCATTTCGGTAATAGTCTAGTCTCGCCCGTCCTTAGTCGCCCCGTAGTAGACGACTAACTCGGTTTGGAGTAGCTCTAGGATCGTTTCGCCTAATTAGCCGGTTCGTTCGCGGCCGTATCTGACCGTCCTCGTTTGTTATCCCGTTTGTCTCTACTACGGGTATCCCGTTCCGCTAGGATTGCCCTCTAGTGTATATTAGCGGCCTCCTCTAGGGCGGTAACGGTAGAGAACGTAGTAAGGTTAACGTTAAGGCGGTATTTGATTCGTCTATCTAGGGTACTTTTGAATTCTATAACTTTGGTTCGTTTATTATCGGTACCTAGCTCGTCCTAGTGTTCCTTTAGGTCCGTAAGCAGCTCGGTCGGGGTTCTAAAGTTCTATTCGATCGTTTTGATTGCGTTATAGGCGATTTGCCTTCGTTCCTAGGGGGTACCTATCGTATTAAGCATATATTCCTTAAAGTCGGACTATAACGGGGCGGTATACACCGGTTAAGACCGAAGGGAGTCTATATAACGGCTCTATTAGGACCGTTGTTCGGTCGCTATCTATTCTTCTCTAAGTTCGATCCTCGTAGCCGGGTCTACGTAGTACGCTAGCGCCCTTCGGAAGATCCTTTCGCAGTCGTCCCGCTATTCGATCTAGTCTCGTCGACTCTTTCCTTCGAACATATAGGGATTACGCGGTTTTAGGATGAATAGTACTATTAATAGGCTAGGATAGCCCGAACCGGCCCTAAGTCTATCCGATACGGGTATACCCGTAAGGATTTGGATCGCTACCTCCGATTCTTTGAGTTTCTAGACCGCCTTAGTATATTCTTCGCGGGCGATACTCAATTTCAGTAATTACTAAGTCCTAGCCGCCTCGGCTTCTTCGGCTTCGAGCTGAATAGCTAACTCTTAGTCGGAGGGGGTATTAATTAATACCGAGTCCTATATAGTAGACCCGGAACGGGTAGTAGCCTTTGGTACTATTATAAAGATACTTCGTTATATAATAAGAAGAAGCGATTCGTATATAAAAGGATAAGATATATAGGCTAAAGTATCTAGTAGAAGAATACTACTCGAATCGCTTAGGAGAAGAACCTATAGGGTGCTCTCCCCTTGTGTCTATATAGGATAGCCGATCGGAGGGCGTTTTAGGCCCCTCCGATCCAATTTAGAATATCTCGGTCCCTTGCCCGGGTCCGAGGGCTCGGTCTAGCCTTACTTAGGCGGTATATAACTCTTATGAACCTTCTTGAGTCGTATTAGGCTTATCTAGGCTTTCTTGAGTCAGTATGGTCCTTATCGGGCTATTATAGGCCATATCGGCCTATCTGTCGGTTTTCTATGTATGTGTTCGGTATGAGTCCTAACAATAACCTAGGCATATTAGGTATCTAACTAAGAGTATATTAGTATATATAACTCAAGTAACTTCCAAACTACGTAACACATAACTTATAAGATCTGTTTGATACAAATAGACATATACATAAGTTAGTACATACATATATATATCTACTAGACAGACACTCAATCAAAACACTATACAACTATTCATTCACTTCAATACTTAGTATACGGTTGAGGTGCTTATCGATTACGCGAACCTACGCGGGTTTATAGGCGTAAAGAAGCTTATAGGCAGACAGGCTAGATAGGCTATATTCCTTGCGGCGTTCGATTTCACAATCACCTACTAAGCCGGCAAGAAGAATCCAGCGGATACGCCGTCGCGGCGTAGCGACTACGTACAAGAGTCGCAAGAGGTATCTAACCTCCTACCTACCTTATAGACGAAGCTATAGTTGTAGGACGGTCGTACGATAGAAGCAGACTATCCGAAGGTAGCTCGCATCCGTATAACCTGCGAGCGTATATACCGTAACTTCCCTAAGTAGCGATAGGTTCAATTCCCTAAGCAGCGACAAACTAGTAATATATAGTAGAGCTATACGTCGCCTATACGTATTGCAAGAGTAATTGCGTAGGATAACTATCCGTACGCCAACGTATCAGACCTGATCCTCGGTTATATACGCGCCCTAGTTTAGTCCGAACCGGAAGCCCGCGTAGTATACGAGTAGGCGATAAGCAACCAAGGTATATACGATAAGTATACGGCTCGTAATAGGAACCTGTAGGTCGAAGAGGCACTGTACGTGCCTAAGGACTACGCACTTAGAGCGCAAATCATACGTATACACTACGACGACCCGTTAGCTAGGCACTTTAGCAAGGACAAAACAATCGCGTTAATCCGTCGGAAGTATTTCTAGCTAGGCATATCTACCGAGGTATCCGAGTACGTCGCAGAGTACGACTTATACTAGAAGGCAAAGGCGAGGCGCTATCGCCCCTACGGCGAGCTGACTGCGCTGCCGATACCTAAGAGGCCGTTCTAGGAACTAACCTAGGACTTTATTACGGACCTTCCGCCTAGCAAGCGAGGCGATAGCGTATATAATGCGATCCTTGTGATCGTCGACAGGTACACGAAGATAGTTACGTTCGTGCCTACTACTAAGAAGTGCACTAGCGTGGATCTCGTCGATATCCTCGTCTATAAGATTGTCCGTCGTTTTGGCTTACCCGCGGGTATAGTAAGCGATCGCGGATCGGTGTTTACGTCGCAGTTCTAGGCCGACTTCTATTATAAAGCGCAGGTTAAACGTAGGCTAAGTATAGCCTTCTACGCTCAAACTGACGGCTAAACGGAACGGATGAATCAAGTAGTAGAGACCTACTTGCGTATCTACTACTTAGAGCAGTAGGATAACTAGGCAGGCATGCTTACTTAGGCCGAGTTCGCCTATAACAATAGTAACTATACTATCTTAAAGATGTCCCCGTTCAAAGCCTTATACGGCTTTAACCCGGAGCTAGCGACTCGTACGAGAGACGCTCGGGGCGAGCTTTTAGAAAGGGAGGTACCGGCCGTAGCTAATACTATAGAACGGCTAAAGAGGAACTACGAGACCCTAACCGAACGCTAGCGACGCGCAAGCGAAGCGTAGAAGAAGTACTTCGACGAGAAGTATACTCTAATAAGCTTTAATATCGGAGATATAGTATTATTGTCTACTAAGAACCTTCGGCTAAAGGTACCTACTAAGAAGTTCGCTAATAAGTTCGCTAGACCGTTTAAGGTTATCGACGTTGTCGGCAAGTAGGCGTATCGCCTAGTACTCCTAGCTAGGTCGCTGATCTACAATATGTTCTATATCTTATACCTTAAGCCCTATCGGAGTCGCGTAGGAGAAGCGTATAAGGGTAGCTTACCGCTCGCAGACGAAGAGGGCCTCTACGAGGTAGAGAAGATCTTAGGGACGCGCCTAAGGAAAGGCGTAAGGCAGTACTTGGTTCGCTAGCGTAGCTAGCCCGAGGAATTTGATTAGTAGGAACCTAAAGAGTACGTAGGCGAATATACCGCGCTCGACGAGTTCGAGGCGCAGCCGAAGCGTACTAGAAAAGTACGTAAGTAGCTACGTGAATAGTGTTGATGGAACCACAGAACTCAGGCATGTCAGGTGACCTATGTCAGCTAACCTATACATATCAGATGCCCTAGGCATACTAGGCACATTAGGCATATTATATGACCTAGGCATATTAGGTATCTGACCTAGAGTATATCATTCTATATAACTTAAGTAACTTCCAAACTACGTAATATATGACTTATAAGATCTGTTTGATACAAACAGACATACATATAAGTTAGTATACATATATATATCTACTAGACAGACACTCAATCAAAGACACTATGCAACTTATTCATTCACTTCAACAGGTTATAAGCCCGGAATTCCGTAGGTTTCTATATTACATATATTACTAGAAGAAACAACCTTCCCAATTCGGTCTGCGCGTATATTCTATACTAGTATCAGATAAACGTATAGCCTTAGGCTACAAGAACTATACTAGAAACTTCCAAAATATAACTTACAATTACGGACAAGAACCGAACTAATCAAACAATACGACGTGTTATTCGACAGTTACGAGCGAACCAATCGTACTACACGAACGTATTATGCGATAGTTACGTATAATAGTTACGTGCACCCTACTATAGAACTTCGAGCTATACGAACTTCTAACCTATACTACTATACCAACATACTATATTACAAAATATCTACTAAACACGACTATACCGACATACAGCGTACAGCAAATATGCAGAAACAGACCGATATATAGCAAATACGGAAACCGACCGATTTACGATACCAAACGAAGAAAAACAAGAAAAAATGGAGTTACGTAGTAATACTAATTACGGATAGCTGAATCAATCGGATATAAGCGAGAGACAATAGCGACGACGATAACAATCCATATCTACGTAAAGAGACAATCGATACTAATACTCGAATAGTATATACTCCTATTACGATTACGAAAAACACGCTCATTACGATTACTATTAATTACTTCCGCGTATACTTTACAATCAATAGCTCTATTACTATTATTATTATGTCTAATAGTATACGATCGCTACTACTCACTCGTCTTGATGGCCTACTACAGTAGACACTTTAGCGCTCGCGTATCGTTAACAAAATCATTCTTAGTAGCTACGGCGTTACCGTTTCGACCGGCAAATTCATACCTACTAAGCGCCTAGAAGTTACTATTATACTAGCTACCGACAACACTCTAGCAGTGACGATACCCGCCGAGAGTAACGAAGCCTACGAACTACGGCTCGAAAGCTGGAGCGAGAAACAACTTGGCGCCTACGCGCTAGTAAAGGAATACTGTAGTCTAATCGTACGATTACTTCTCGAAACAGCCGAAGCAATTCACGAACCTATTCTTACCGCTATCGATATACGATTACGACCCGAATTCGAGATCGCCGGCTTAGGCCGCTATCAAGAACTGTACTACAGCTTTACGACACTCTTACTCTCCGGCTGCACTAATATCTCCGACTATAGCGCCAAATTCACCGAACTTTACGACGGAATAGTCGCTATTTACGATCGACTAGCATTACTAGAATCATACTTAGTATAAGCTTACCTTAGCGGACTAAGTAACGCGTTCAAAGAATTCATTACGGCCTTCAACCTATAGTACTTACTAGTTCCGACAGTTACTAATAGCGTACCCTAGGCAGTAGTTAGTCTCGCTATCGTACGAAGAAAGGTAGAAGAACACGCTAGTCGGATTCAGAGCGACAGTAATATAGCGCTCTACAACCAATAGCGACGAACCTTCGATTACCCTGTTTGCAAACACTATACCAAACGATATAAGGGTATATACTAGACTATAGACGCTAGCAAGGCACCTTAGGGGTAGATCGATCGAAACAATAATACCGCTACCGCTACTACTACTTCGGACAAAAAGCGAAAAACTACCGACGACGCTGTTTTCGGAGACAAGGTAACAGCTGCGAAGAGCGAGGAGCGTTACAACGTGTTACTAACAGGTAAAGCAATATACTTTACTTCCTACGACGACACTCGCGAATACATAGCTATTCACCGAGGTATCAACCTCTACGATTGCTTTATTCTCGATAGTAGAGCGACCGGATCACTTATCGGCCGCAAAGACCTATTCATCGGCGGAACCTACGATACTATCGATTCTACGGTAGAATCTAACGGTATTAGTAGTGCTAAACTCAAGCCAATTGGTTAGGGTACGTTACGAATTCGATACCGAAATAGCAGGTAGATCCAGATACCTAATACGCAGTATTCACTAAGCGTAGGTATCAACCTCCTATCGCTCAACGCTATGTAGCTATATATCTAGAGCATTTCCAAGACTAGCGACGGCCTTACCTTTACGCAAGGAGGTAACGAATTCACCGCGACCATTACTAGCGGGCTGTTGATGCTAGATATACATTAAGAATAACTATCTCAACTACTAGTTACCGGTTTCTACGGAGCTGCTTACTCTATAGATAAGTTACTCCGGCTATAGTACGAGCGAATAGTATACCTTAGCGAACGCGGCCTAATCAAGCTCCGAACTATAGCTACTAGAATAGAGACAATACGTAACGATAGTCACTATATCTATGAAAGCTACGTACTCGGCCGATAGTTATCGAAGCTATACAACTATTACCTTCCGCGCGGACGTTACAAAATGGACGTTATTCACACCGACGTAGTATACGCTCCAATCGAGTTATTCGATAGCTGCAAATACTTTGTTAGTATTATTGATAACTAGAGCCAATAGGGAGTTACTAAACCAATCTAACGACGTTCTAACGCGCTAGTTACTGTTCAAGAATTTATTACTGCAAACAGCACCCCCGAATGCTTTACGACCCTTCTTATCTAAGACAGGGGGGGCGAGAATATAAGCGATAGTTACGTTAGATGGTTACGAAATAGGGGGATTATACTATACCTGTCTAGTACCGAGTAGTACTAGCAGAATAGCGTCGCCGAAGCATACAACAAAGTAATAGAACAGAAAACATAATCCACTATAATCAATTCACCTCTTGACCTACGTTACTAGTCGTTAGTGATCGAATATAGAATTACGTACCTACGGAACCGATCACTATATCGCAGGCTAACAGTTACTCTATACGAGGCTTAGATAGGTAACAAACCGTACCTTGCTAACGTACGAATTATCGGCTACAAAGCCTATGTCTACAGATTGACTGCCGATATAAACAAGTTAATTAGTACTAAGGCTAGAATCGAACAGTTACTAGGGTTTAAAGGTAACGGGCACTACCTCGTTACATCCGAAAACCCTAGGCGTCCATAATAGCGCTTCGACGTAGATTTCGACGAACTACACCCCAACTGCACTAGTGTTACTGCGAGCGATAGTAACGACGCAGATAATATAGTAGTAGAGCTAGGGGGAGACAAAGAAACAGCTTAATAGCTAAATACCTCCGTAATTACCTCCGCTAACACCCCGGCCAAATCCGGGGGGTTACTAGAAAAAGCGGGTCTATTCTCAAAACGACTAGTAATAGGTCACCTACTATTATCAAAAAGAACTCGCCCTATAACGAGCGACAGTTACTACAGCTACGAGTCACTGTAGACAGGCTACGAGTCTATAAACTACGAGTCTATAAACTACGAGTTACGAGACTACGAGTCACTATAGTTAGGCTACGAGTAATCACTACTATCTACTCCCCCGGGTTACGTATCAAACATACGACCCAAAACAATCGGCATTAACGCACCTATAGCCGAACTTATCTAAGAAGGCAAACGATAGCGCAAACCGAGACATCTCTACTAGTAATACGAGAGTGACGCTACCAACGATACCGCCTAATTTAACCTGCTGCTTCTTATACTTATAAGCTATTCACTAGCCTTAGAACTATACGAGCCGTCTATATACGACGACGCTAAGCTCTATAGTAGCAGATAGAGTAACTAGAAGCCCGCACTAGACGATAAATACTATTTACTATAGCGCAACGTAGTGTAGCGAGTGATCAAACGATCAGAAGCTAATAGTAAGATCCTTAAAGGCAGGTAGGTGTTCAAAATCAAACGGATTAGCGATAAAGTGAAGTATAAATGTCGCTAGGTAGTAAAGGGGTTTATACAAGACAGTGACTACCTCGAAACCTACGCGTCAGTAGTGAAGCCTATAAGCTACAAAGCACTATTCGCTATCGCTGCAGCCAAAGATTACGAAATCGAGCAGATAGATGTAAAGACAGTATTTCTTTACAGTACACTCGATAGTAAAGAGCCTATCTATATAGAACAACCGGATAGATTTACCGACGGAACCAATAACGTGTGCTTACTACTCAAAGTACTATATAGACTCCGATAGTCACCTCGTATTTGGTACGCTATATTAACTACGTACCTAGAAGCGGCTGGATTCACTACTCTGGATACCGATATAAGCGTTTTCGTTAAAGGCGAGACGTTTATTGCAGTCTACGTAGACGACTTACTTATCGTTGGACCATATATTACCGAAATCAATAGCGTAAAGAAACACCTTAGCGAACGATTCGAGATAAGTAACTTAGGCCTATACTATCACTATCTAGGCATAACTATCAGACGAAACCGCGCTATACGTACTATTTACCTAAGCTAGAGTAACTATATCGAGTAATTCTTGAAGAAGTACGATATATAGAACAACGTAAAGGTCAAGGCTATTCTACTCGATCCGAGCCGCAAACTAATACCTATACCGAACGGATATCAAGCTGCTAACGCGTTCCGTACTAAATACTAGAGCGTAGTAGGCTTACTTATGTACGCTATACTAGGGACGCGCCTAGACATTGCCTACGCAGTGTCGGTAGTAAGTCGATTCGCTAGTAACCCTACGAACGAGTACTACGCAGTAGTAACGGACATCTTTCGTTACCTCCGCGGCACTATCTATTACGAACTTACCTTTACCGGCGAACTTACCGACCTTTACGGCTATACCGACTCCGATTGGGCCGGCGACACCGATACGAGACGATCAACCGCCGGTTATACGTTCAACCTAGGCAGCGGCGCTATTACGTAGAGCTCGAAGCGATAGCCTACAGTAGCACTTTCTACCTACGAGGCCGAACTAATAGGCTAGACATAGGCATGTAAAGAGGCGATTTGGTTAAGACGGCTATTAGAATAGTTAGGTAAAGGACAAGCACAAGCGATAGTGATTTTCGGTAACAACGCGGGAGCTATCGTACTCGCGAAGAACCTATAGGCGTATTACTTACGGACGAAACACATCGCTATTCAAGAGCGCTAGTAGTACGAGAAAATGGAAAGTAAAGAGGTAGACATTCAATAGACACCGACGAACCGTATAGTCGCAGATAGCCTTACGAAACCACTACTACGACTAGTATTCGTAGAGTTCAGAAAGGCTCTTAGGGTATACGAGAGTAGTTAGTAGTAACTACTGTACGATAGTAGTAACGAGTCGATTATACGACCGCTTAATTATACGATCGCTCGACTGCACGACTTTACGATTATAGTAAAGAGTCGATTGTAGTAATAAAACAATACCTGTAACAACTGATACCCTTTTCGAGCGCTCTTATTGGCCGGAATAGATTGATGCCTTAGCACTAAGGTAGGGGGATGTTGATAGAACTATAGAACTTAGGCATGTTAGGTAACCTATATTAGCTAACCTATATATATTAGATACCCTAGGCATACTAGGTATATTAGGTATATTATATAACCTAGGCATATTAGGTATCTAACCTAGAGCATATTATTCTATATAACTCAAGTAACTTCCAAACTACGTAACATATGACTTATAAGATCTGTTTGATACAAACAGATACATATATAAGTCAGTACACATATATATATCTACTAGACAGACACTCAATCAAAGACACTATACAACTTATTTATTCACTTCAACAAATAGTGCTTTAGCAAGTTATCTACCGTAATACCTTATATAGTAAGACTTCCGTCGTAATACCTTATATAGTAAGAACCCCGTCGTAATTCTATAGTAGCGAAACAACTTTGATTAATAAATATGTAATCGAGCAAAACGCACTAAAGCAGAAAATAGAATACGCGCGCGCGAGGCGCAAGAGAAACGTACCCGCCTATAGAGTCCCCGACTCTAGGGACGACAACGGCGAGGTCGTCTCCTTCCTCCTACGCTTCCGACTACTACTCGTAGCCGGGGCAATAGTAGGCGTAGGTATAGGCGCAGGCGTAGCAGCCGAAACCGGATTAGTACCGAAGACACTAGCGAGCGCGGTGTCGTTATTATCGTCGTCGTTATCGCCGTCGTCGCTATTGTAGTCCTTACCGGACTGATCCGGCTCCTAATTACCCCGTTCGGGGAAGGCCGTAGCTACGGACGCGTCTAGGGCAGCCCTAGACGCGCCGGCTATACGAGCTATCTGCGAGACGCGTAAGCACGCGTAGGCAAGGGCAAGGGTAAGGAGACTTACTTCGTACTATAGCTCAAAGATGCCCTATAGGGCACTAGTAGCCTTCGCTACCTCTAATAGCCCCGTAGCGGCGAGTACGCTACTAGCCGTAGGCGCGGCACTGCTCTCTACGCCCCCTTTCTTAGGTATGTTATATATACCTACGGACTTCCCCTTGTTCGAAGCGAACACTCGTTTACTCTAGGCGATAGTATTACCTAGCCGAGTAAGGCGACGCCTTAGTTGGTCCGCGCGAGGGCTAGGAATAGTAGCCTTCGTATAGGAGGCGCGCAAGGAGAGCAGGTACTAAGCTTAACGGATCAAATTGGGGTCCGTTAGACGCTCGTACTTGTACCGACCCTTAGCGTAGCGAGTATACTTCTTCTTCAAGCCTAGCGCTAGGGCGGCGTTATAGGCTAGGGTAAGAACCTCCGATCCCTTAGCTAGCGAGAAGTTAGACAGCTAAGCGTATAACAAGCGTACGGGTAACGTAGTACAACTTACTCTTCTATATATGCGTAATGCACCGGAGGCAGTATACCCCCCTACCGTTATCGGCGCCGCCGGAGGCGACGTCGCGAGGCGGACGGGTAATCGCTATCCGGGCCGCGGTCTTAGGTAGCATTATGCCGAAAAGGGAGTTAGTACGTATGTGTATGTATACGTATAGTATGCGTTCGTGCTACGAGGCGAGAGCGAAGCGGAAAACGGGCGAAGTAAGAAAACTAGAGTATAGGAGACGAGCAGCAGGCGAGAGAGAAACACTTCTATATTATGCTAGCGTTGCTAGGTAATAGAATGTTTGCTACCCTTGTTTGTTACTATATACAGCTATGTTTGTTGTTACCGTCGCGTTCTATACTATACGTAGAATATAGAATACGGAATGCCCGTAACCCCTAGGATTTCCTGCTATAGCGACTGACCTGCGGAATGCATACGTGTTACGTACGTCGCTAGGGGCAGCTCTATTAGGGAGAGGAGATAATTGTAATAGCTAGGTTCCCCTGAACCTGTACAACCCTGCATAACCCTAACCGCCTGTATGTATAGCCGCAGGCCTGTATAAGCTGACCTACCCGGATAGCCGGAGTAGCGAGGTACCGAGAGGGATTTACCTCGGACCTCGGACGGCCTCGTATATAGTACGTAGGCGTAGCGTAGGCGTATATCAGTCTACTCGTACCCCTTCATTCGGAAGGGCAAGAATTAGTTTGTACACTTTCCTACGCGGTAGGAAAGAGGACTCTATACATCGCTACACACCCCCTCTTACAGGCAGATAGTAGACAAGTAGGGACGCTAGGCCTACTTAGTATCCTAGAAGGGATACGGGGATAAGGACGACTTATAGGAGCCGGCAAGCAATATTAGCCCGGAAGCAATAAGGATGTACTAACTCTATATAAACAAGGAGGTAAAGGGGTATAAACCGCCCGAGTCGACGCGGAAGCCTATAAGATAGGCTAGGGGTAGAAAGAACACCCGTAAGTAGAAATATATAGACTTTAGAGCTATAGAATAATACAATTGACTTAATTTCGTAATATAACTACACAAAATAGACCGGGTATCTTCCTTATACGCTATAATAACCTAAACCGGCCCGTAACGGGCCAAACCGACCTAGATAGGCGTACTTAACTACTTAGTAAGCCTAACTTAGTCTCTTCTACTACAGAATCTATATCGGAGTTATCTTCGCGCCTATTATAGTTGCGTATAGCGGTAGTTACCTTAGGAAGACGAAGGGCCTTAAGTAACTTCCGAAGAAGGGAAGTAGTATACTTAGGCTTAAACTAGAACGAGTTAGAAGGGACCAAATTAGACTAATTAGAGTCAAAAACTTACTATCTCTCTATTAATACGATCGATATAGCGGTATAGCTCTCTAATAAGAGTATTTGCGTCCGCTAAGGGGGAAACCGGAGCGACCTAGTTAGAATCTACGTATATAGAGGCTACTTTCTTAGACTTCTTTTAAGGAGTAGACTAGAAACGATTAGTATAGGCCGTTTTAGGCCAAAACGGGGTAGTACGAACTAGGTCTCCTTAAGCCTTAGCTTCAATCTCCTCGCGGTAACGCGCTACGATAGAATCAACGAAAGGGCTAGACTTATCTATATCCGAGCCGCCTAGGTATATATATAGGTTATTAATGTTGATAGAACCACAGAACTCAGGCATGTCAGGTGACCTATGTCAGCTGACCTACACATATCAGATGCCCTAGGCATACTAGGCACATTAGGCATATTATATGACCTAGGCATATTAGGTGTCTGACCTAGAGTATGTTATTCTATATAACTCAAGTAACTTCCAAACTACGTAACATATAACTTATAAGATCTGTTTGATACAAACAGACACATACATGAGTTAGCATACATATATATATCTACTAGACAGACACTCAATCAAAGAGACTATATAACTTATTCATTCACTTCAATAGGTTATAAGCCCGGAATTCCGCAGGTTTCTATATTACATATATTACTAGAAGAAACAACCTTCCTAATTCGGTCTGCGCGTATATTCTATACTAGTATTAGATAAACGTATAGCCTTAGGCTACAAGAACTGTACTAGAAACTTCTAAAATATAACTTACAATTACGGACAAGAACCGAACCAATCAAACAATACGACGTGTTATTCGACAGTTACGAGCGAACCAATCGTACTATACGAACGTGTTATGCGACAGTTACGTGTAATAGTTACGTGCACCCTACTATAGAACTTCGAGCTATACGAACTTCTAACCTATACTACTACACTAATATACTATATTACAAAATATCTACTAAATACGACTACACCGACATACAGCGTATAGCAAATATGTAGAAACAGACCGATATACAGCAAACACGGAAACCGACCGATTTACGATACTAAACGAAGAAAAACAAGAAAAAATAGAGTTACGTAGTAATACTAATTACGGATAGCTGAATCAATCGGATATAAGCGAGAGACAATAGCGACGACGATAACAATCTATATCTACGTAAAGAGACAATCGATACTAACACTCGAATAGTATATACTCCTATTACGATTACGAAAAATACGCTTATTACGATCACTATCAATCACTTCCGCGCACACTTTACAATCAACAGCTCTATTACTATTATTATTATGTCTAACAGTATACGATCGCTACTACTCACTCGTCTTAATAGCCTACTATAGTAGACACTTTGGCGCTCGCGTATCGTTAACAAAATCATTCTTAGTAGCTACGGCGTTACCGTTTCGACCGGCAAATTCATACCTACCAAGCGCCTAGAAGTTACTATTATACTAGCTACCGACAACACTCTAGTAGTAACGATACCCGCCGAGAGTAACGAAGCCTACGAACTACGGCTCGAAAGCTAGAGCGAGAAACAACTTGGCGCCTACGCGCTAGTGAAGGAATACTATAGTCTGATCGTACGATTACTTCTCGAAACAGCCGAAGCAATTCACGAACCTATTCTTACCGCTATCGATATACGATTACGACCCGAATTCGAGATCGCCGGCTTAGGCCGCTATTAAGAACTGTACTACAGCTTTACGACACTCTTACTCTCCGGCTGTACCAATATCTCCGACTATAGCGCCAAATTCACCGAACTTTACGACGGAATAGTCGCTATTCACGATCGACTAGCATTACCAGAATCATACTTGGTGCAAGCTTACCTCAGCGGACTAAGTGACGCGTTCAAAGAATTCATTACGGCCTTCAACCTATAGTACTTACTAGTTCCGATAGTTACTAATAGCGTACCCTAGGCAGTAGTTAGTCTCGCTGTCGTACGAAGAAAGGTAGAAGAATACGCTAGTCGGATTTAGAGCGATAGTAACATAGCGCTCTACAACTAATAGCGACGAACCTTCGATTACCCTGTCTGCAAACACTGCACCAAACGATACAAGGGCACATACTAGACTATAGACGCTAGTAAGGCACCTTAGGGGTAGATCGATCGAAACAATAACACCGCTACCGCTACTACCACTTCGGACAAAAAGCGAAAAACCACCGACGACGCTGTTTTCGGAGACAAGGCAATAGCTACGAAGAGCGAGGAGCGTTACAACGTATTACTAACAGGTGAAGCAATATACTTCACTTCCTACGACGACACTCGCGAATACATGGCCATTCACCGAGGTATTAACCTCTACGATTGCTTTATTCTCGATAGTAGAGCGACCGGATTACTTATCGGCCGCAAAGACCTATTTATCGGCGGAACCTACGACACTATCGATTCTGCGGTAGAATCTAACGGTATTGGTAGTGCTAAACTCAAGCTAATTGGTTAGGGCACGTTACGAATTCGATGCCGAAATAGCAGGTAGATCTAGATACCTAATACGTAGTATTCACTAAGCGCAGGTATCAACCTCCTATCGCTCAACGCTATATAGCTATACATCTAGAGCATTTCCAAGACTAGCGACGGCCTTACCTTTACGCAAGGAGGTAACGAATTCACCGCGACTATTACTAGCGGGCTGTTGATACTAGATATGCATCAAGAATGACTATCTTAACTACTAGTTACCGGTTTCTACGGAGCTGCTTACTCTATAGATAAGTCACTCCGGCTATAGTACGAGCGAATAGTACACCTTAGCGAACGCGGCCTAATCAAGCTCCGAACTATAGCTACTAGAATAGAGACAATACGTAACGATAGTTACTGTATCTGTAAAAGCTACGTACTCGGCCGACAGTTATCGAAGCTATACAACTATTACCTTCCGCGCGGACGTTACAAAATGGACGTTATTCACACCGACGTAGTATACGCTCCAATCGAGTCATTCGATAGCTGCAAATACTTTGTTAGCATTATTGATAACTAGAGCTAATAGGGAGTTACCAAACCAATCTAACGACGTTCCGACGCGCTAGTTACTATTCAAGAATTCATTACTGCAAACAGTACCCCCGAATGCTTTACGACCCTTCTTATCTAAGACAGGGGGGGCGAGAATATAAGCGATAGTTACGTTAGATAGTTACGAAATAGGGGGATTATACTACACCTGTCTAGTACCGAGCAGTACTAGCAGAATGGCGTCGCCGAAGCATACAACAAAGTAATAGAACAGAAAACACAATCCACTATAATCAATTTACCTCTTGACCTACGTTACTAGTCGTTAGTAATCGAACATAGAATCACGTACCTACGGAACCGATCACTATGTCGCAGGCTGATAGTTACTCTATACGAGGCTTGGACAGGCAACAAACCGTACCTTGCTAACGTACGAATCATCGGCTACAAAGCCTATGTCTACAGATTGACTGCCGATATAAACAAGTTAATTAGTACTAAGGCTAGAATCGAACAGTTACTAGGGTTCAAAGGTAACGGGCACTACCTCGTTACATCCGAAAACCCTAGGCGTCCATAATAGCGCTTCGACGTAGATTTCGACGAACTATACCCCAACTGCACTAGTATTACTGCGAGCGATAGTAACGACGTAGATAATATAGCAGCAGAGCTAGGGGGAGACAAAGAAACAGCTCAATAGCTAAACACCTCCGCAATCACCTCCGCTAACACCCCGGCCAAATCCGGGGGGTTACTAGAAAAAGCGGGTCTATTCTCAAAACGACTAGTAATAGGTCACCTACTATCATTAAAAAGAACTCGCCCTATAACGAGCGACAGTTACTATAGCTACGAGTTACTATAGACAGGCTACGAGTCTACGAACTACGAGTCTATAAACTACGAGTTACGAGACTACGAGTCACTGCAGTCAGGCTACGAGTAATCACTACTATCCACTCCCCCGGGTTACGTATCAAACATACGACCTAAAACAATCGGTATTGACGTACCTACAGCCGAACTTATCTAAGAAGGTAAACGATAGCGCAAACCGAGACATCTCTACTAGTAATACGAGAGTGACGCTACTAACGACACCGCTTAATTCAATCTGCTACTTCTTATACTTATAAGCTATTCACTAGCCTTAGAACCATACGAGCCGTCTATATACGACGACGCTAAGCTCTATAGTAGCAGATAGAGTAACTAGAAGCCCGTACTAGACGATAAACACTATTCACTACAGCGCAACGCAGTATAGCGAGTGATCAAACGATCAGAAGCCAATAGTAAGATCCTCAAAGGTAGGTAGGTATTCAAAATTAAACGGATTAGCGATAAAGTAAAGTATAAATGTCGCTAGGTAGTAAAGGGGTTTATATAAGACAGTAACTACCTCGAAACCTACGCGTTAGTAGTAAAGCCTATAAGCTACAAAGCACTATTCGCTATCGCTACAGCCAAAGATTACGAAATCGAGCAGATAGATATAAAGACAGCATTTCTTTACGGCACACTCGATAGTAAAGAGCCTATCTATATAGAACAACCGGATGGATTCACCGACGGAACCAATAACGTATGCTTACTACTCAAAGCACTGTATAGACTCCGATAGTTACCTCGCATTTAGTACGCTACATTAACTACGTACCTGGAAGCGGCTGGATTCACTACTCTGGATGCCGATATAAGCGTTTTCGTCAAAGGCGAGACGTTTATTGCAGTCTACGTAGACGACTTACTCATCGTTGGACTATATATCACCGAAATTAATAGCGTAAAGAAACACCTTAGCGAACAATTCGAGATAAGTAACTTAGGCCTATACTATTACTATCTAGGTATGACTATCAGACGAAACCGCGCTATACGTACTATTCACCTAAGCTAGAGTAACTATATCGAGCAATTCTTAAAGAAGTACGATATATAGAACAACGTAAAGGTTAAGGCTATTCTACTCGATCCGAGCCGCAAACTAATACCTGCACCGAACGGATATCAAGCTGCTAACGCGTTCCGCACTAAATACTAGAGCGCAGTAGGCTCACTTATATACGCTATACTAGGGACGCGCCTAGACATTGCCTACGTAGTGTCGGTAGTAAGTCGATTCGCTAGTAACCCTACGAACGAGCACTACGTAGCAGTAACGGATATCTTTCGTTACCTCCGCGGCACTATCTATTACGAACTTACCTTCACCGGCGAACTTACCGACCTTTACGGCTATACCGACTCCGATTGGGCCGGCGACACCGACACGAGACGATCAACCGCCGGTTATACGTTCAACCTAGGCAGCGGCGCTATTACGTAGAGCTCGAAGCGATAGCCTACGGTAGTACTTTCTACCTGCGAGGCCGAACTAATAGGCCAGATACAGGCATGTAAAGAGGCGATTTGGTTAAGACGGCTGTTAGAACAGTTAGGTGAAGGACAAGTACAAGCGACAGTGATTTTCGGTAACAACGCGGGAGCTATCGCACTCGCGAAGAACCTACAGGCGCATTACTTACGGACGAAACACATCGCTATTCAAGAGCGCTAGTAGTACGAGAAAATGGAAAGTAAAGAGGTAGATATTCAATAGATACCGACGAACCGTATAGTCGTAGATAGCCTTACGAAACCACTGCTACGACCAGCATTCGTAGAGTTTAGAAAGGCTCTTAGGGTACACGAGAGTAGTCAGCAGTAACTACTGCACGATAGTAGTAACGAGTCGATCATACGACCGCTCAATTATACGATCGCTCGACTACACGACTTCACGATTATAGTAAAGAGTCGATTGCAGTAATAAAACAATACCTATAACAACTAACACCCTTTTCGAGCGCTCTTATTAGCCGGAATAGATTAATGCCTTAGCACTAAGGTAGGGGGATGTTAATAGAACCACAGAACTCAGGCATATTAGGTAACCTATGTTAGCTAACCTATATATATCAGATACCCTAGGTATGCTAGGCATATTAGGCATATTATGTAACCTAGGCATATCAGGTATCTGACCTAGAGTATATTATTCTATATAACTCAAGTAACTTCCAAACTACGTGACACATGACTTATAAGATCTGTTTGATACAAACAGACACACATATAAGTCAGCACATATATATATATCTACTAGACAGACACTCAATCAAAGAGACTATGCAACTTATTTATTCACTTCAACAATTAACCCCCTAGAACGAGGGAAACGACCTAGAACAATTAGTATATAGCTAGAATAGGCCGACTAGGGCCGATTAGAGCCGATTAGAGGGAACTTACTTCTTAACTAACTTATACAAGTTCCTAGCGGCGGCTACGGCAGATTTAGCTTTAATTAGCTTCTTAGCTACGGTCAAATAGTCGTCGGATATAGCTAGGCGCTTATCGTTAATAAACTTTACTAGAGCGTCGAACTTCTTTAGGATCTAAGAGTAAGTTAGATAGACTCGGGCTAAAATAGGCTAATACGGGCCGATAGTACCTAATAGTAGTAGCCTATACGGAACGTATAGCGATAGTACTCTACTAGACCCTTCTTATCTAGAGTACGTATAAGCCTCTCTAACTCTGTCTTACCCGTAGTATCTAGGCCGGGCGGGAACTAGTAGAGAGTAGTAAGGGTACTAACGGCCGCTTTATTAGTCGATACTATAAGGTTCGCGATACAATTAATATATAGGTTATAGGTCGTAATATAATCGGTAGCTATAATATAGATTAGTAAGAAAAGGCGACGGTAGGGTTGAAACAAGCTACTATAAGCTATATTAGTCGATTATACCCTATAATAGCCCGATTAGCCCCGGTTACCCTAAGTAGAACTACTAGTTATACTAGTAGCAAAAGTAGATTACTTATAAAGAATTGTAGTATAGAATATTAGAGTAAAAGTAATAGTAGAAATAGAGAGAAAACGCGCTTATCTAGGCAGCGTAGGGAACCTTACTCTAGTAAACAACGGAAAGTTCTTAGATAGCTAAAAACGATCTATTATATTCTATAGTTTATTTACTTAGTAAGGCTACTTTTAGGTATAAAACTCTAAACAAAGAAACCCTTTAGGGGTTAAAGGAACTCGAGGACGAGCCCTAAAAAGGGGGGGTAATATTAGGACTTATACCGAATATATATATAGAAAACCGATAGATAGGCCGATATAGCCTATAATAGCCCGATAAGGACTATACTAACTCAAGAAAGCCTAGATAAGCCTAATACGACTTAAGAAGGTTTATAAGAGTTATACACCGCCTAAGCAAGGCTAGACCGAGCCCTCGGACCCGGGCAAGGGACCGAGATATTCCAAATTAGATCGGAGGGGCCTAAGACGCCCTCCGATCGGCTATCCTATATAGATACAAGGGGAGAGTACCCTATAGGTTCTTCTCCTAAGCGATTCGAGTAGTATTCTTCTACTAGATACTTTAGCCTATATATCTTATCCTTTTACAATATACCCTAGCCGTTCCCCTAGCAACCCGAGCGAATATAGTAGTCGTAGAAGCCGTCCTAGAAGAGGTAGAAGAAGAGGAAAAAGAGTAGCTCCCCTTCGTAGTTAGAAGGAGGGAGCGGAAGAAGTACTAAAAAAGGGTTAGACCGAAGCCTAGAAGATTATAAACGGAGAGCTTATATATACCGATATAGTCCTCGAGAATCATTTCGGAACCTTTACCCTTATTAATAAAGGATATTAGTACTACGCTACAATTAATAGAGACCTTACTAAAGGTCTAGGGTTACTATCTATAAGTAACGAAGAAAGGAAGGTAAAGGGAGCGTCTAAGAAAATACGCAACTCGAAAGTAACCGGAGTAGTCGTATTCCGTATAGAAATTAGCGGACACTAGTAGAATATCTACGCGTACGTAGTACTAGACCTAGACTTCCCTCTAATTTTAGGAAATCTATAGAAGTCGTAGAATAGAGTTAGGACCGCGCCCGAAAAGTATCGGTTCTACTACGGAATAGTAAAGAAATAGATTAACGAAGGACGACGTTACCTAGAAGAGGTTAGCATAATTAGCGAATCTACGACGGTAACCGCGATTACCTCCGAGGATATTAAGAAAGCTCTAAAGGATAAGAGCCCGCCGACGATAGAAGAGCTTAGGAAGACAATACCTCCCGAGCTTTACGATATACTTCCGCTATTTTTTGAACGGGAAGCGGATAAACTTCCCCTATACCGAGAAGGGATTAATTATAAGATCGAGATCCGAGAGAAACTAGATAGAACGCCGTACCCTTTACTATAGGGGCCGATATATAGGATATCTAAGGAAGAACTCTTAGCCCTCCGTAAGATACTTAATAGATTACTAGGCAAAAGCTATATTCGCCCGAGTAGTTTAGAAGTAGGAGCGCCCGTACTATTCGTACGGAAGCCTAGTAGAGGATTACGGTTTGTCTACGACTTTCGTACGATAAACGCGATCGCTAAACTAGACCGGTATCCCCTCCCTCTTATCCCGGAGACCTTAAAAAACATATCGAACGCTAACTAGATTATAAAAGTAGATATAGTAGCGGCTTTCTATTATATTCGTATAGCCCCCGGATATAAATATAAGACTGCCTTCCGTACTCGATATAGGCTATTCGAGTAGTTAGTATATCCCTTCGGACTTTCCGGAGCGCCCGCTACTTTTTAGCGGTATATTAACTCTCTTCTAAAGGAGTTTCTAGATAATTTCTACTCTATATATATCGATAATATTACTATCTATACTAATAGAACGAAGGAAGAGTATTTCCGTAAGGTTCGTCTCGTTCTCTAGAAGCTTTAGAAAGGAGGCCTATTTCTTAATCCTAAGAAATATAAGTTTGCTAAGAAAAGAATTAAGTACTTAGGATTTATTATACAAGCCGATAGGAAAGGAGTAGAGGCCGATCCTAAGAAAGTCGAAGCTATTCGTAATTAGAAAACCCCCGGTACCTAGAAGGAAGTCCGCCGATTCCTAGACTTTACGAACTACTACCGATTATTTATTCCAAACTACTCTAAGATCGTAGCTCCCCTAACAAAGCTTACTAGTAAGAATATCCCGTTCTCCTAGGGAAAAGACTAGGAGGACGCGTTTTCTATATTAAAAGAGAAGTATTATAGTACTCTAGTACTTTCTCTATAGGATCCTAGTCTTCCTACGTTCCTCGAGACCGATTATAGTAGATTTGCCTTAAGTAGTATACTCCTATAAGAAAAGAACGGAGTCCTCCGTCTAGCTAGGTTCTACGCTAAGAAACTAACCTAGGCCGAAATCAACTACGATATCTATAATAAGGAAATACTAGCTATTATAACTTACCTCGAGTTTTAGAGTTCCGAGCTAAAAGCGTATAGATCCTTTACTATTTAGACGGATTATAAGAACCTAGAATAGTTTATAACTAAGAGACAACTATCTAAGAGACAGATTCGTTAGGCGGAAACCCTCGCTAAGTTCTAGTACTCTATAGTATATCGCCCGGGCTCCGAAGCTACTATTCTAGATACGCTATCGAGAAGAGAATAAGATACGTTAGGAGCCGATAACAAATTATCGCGTTTCCGAAGGTTCTTGTCCCCCGAATATCTAAAGTACTAGCCTACTTAAATTATAATATCGTATATAGCTACCGATAAGATTTATAAGGAATCTACCTCGGTTATAGATAAAGATAATCCCGAGGGACCTTTCTAGGATTCCGAGCTAAACTAGCTATAGGAGAAAACTATTACTAAGGATAGCCTATATTAGCTCGTATTAAAGACCGTCTAAAGCGGAGCCCGTATATTTCCGGCGGAAGTCCGTATAAAGATTCAAATAGGAGATTGTACGCTCGATAGCGTAAACCGACTAAAATATCGCGGGAAACTTTAGGTCCCTAGAGCGCCCGCCGTACTAGAAGCCGACTACAAGTTATTAGATACCGATTCTATTAATAATAATATCCTCCGAACAAGACTAATTTAGTCTATTTACAATTTACTACTTTACGGGTATCTAGGTAGGGACGCTACTATATATATCGTTCGGCGTAATTTCTATTAGCTACTATAGTCCCGAGCGATTCGTCGCTTTATAAGAAATTACTATCCTTACAGTCGAAATAAAGTATAGAGAGAGTATAAGTATAGCCTCCTCTAACCTTTACCCGTCCCCGATAGGTTTTTCTAGGAAATCTTAATAGACTTTATAACTAACTTACTAGAATTATAGGGAAATACCTATCTCTAGGTAATTAAGGATAGGCTAAGTAAGACTATCGTTTTAGAAGCGATATCCTCCCTAAAAGCCGAGGACTACGCGGAAAGGTTTATAGACTACTAGACTCGATATTATAGGTTACTACGCGTAATTACGAGTAATCGCGGAACTAATTAGACGAGTATCTTCTAGAAAACCTTCTATAGACTAACCGGCGTCTACTAACGCTTAAGTTCCGCGTACTATCTACAAACAGACGGAGGCCCTAAACGACTTAACTAGGAAGTCTAAGCCTATCTCCGTAATTTTATTAACTAAGAACAATCAGATTAGAAGAAATAGTTACTTACGGCGCAATTAGCTCTAAACGGACGTTTTTACTCGGGACTCGGTATAAGTCCTTTCTTTGCGGTCTACGGATACGATATTCCGCTCCCCGTCGTATTAATAACGGAGCCTACCGAAGATATACGCAAACAACGCGAATACTAGAAACAAACAAACCCCCCGAAAACAACGCGAATACTAACTAAAAAACACCGGACGCCGAAAATACGAACTAAAGCAAACAAACCCCTAAAAGAAAACGAGCCCCGACCGAAAAACACCGGATACCGACCGCGGGACTACGACGAACGGCCCGACGAGAAAGGAGCGGACTCCGATTAGGTCGACCTACGCGCCCCTAGAACTAGGGCGGGAGGTAGCTATCTGCCTACTAGCTATACCTATAGCTAGACTTCGTAACGGACGGATAGCGCCAAGTCCGTCGCGATCCCCGTAGAGAGTAGGGACGCTAGCCTTACCTCCGTAAGTACCTTAGTAGCCTTAAGTATAGTCTTAAGGCCCTTAGCCGCGTCTACCCTAAGAAAAGAGACGTTAGCCGAGTAAAAAGAGGCGGAAGCCGAAGGAACTTACGCCTCTACGTCGGTAGCCCGGGTCTATATCGCGTAAGCGATATAGTAGAAACGGGGGCTACGAGGATATTAGTATACTATAGGCCCCGAGGCTTTTCGAATAGATATATATCTCTATATACGTTTGGTACTTCTTTGCGTAGGCCGCGTAGGCACCCTTACTAGGCGTCTTAGTGCCCTAAGATAAAGTCAGCGACGTCCGTATAAAGAGTACTAGAACCCGAGACTTACCGCGCGGTCTACGTAGTCGCGGCCTATACCCGTATAGAACCAATTGTAAAAGGATAAGATATATAGGCTGAAGTATCTAGTAGAAGAATACTACTCGAATCGCTTAGGAGAAGAACCTATAGGGTGCTCTCCCCTTATATCTATATAGGATAGCCGATCGGAGGGCGTTTTGGGCCCCTCCGATCCAATTTGGAATATCTCGGTCCCTTACCCGGGTCCGAGGGCTCGGTCTAGCCTTGCTTAGGCGGTATATAACTCTTATGAACCTTCTTAAGTCGTATTAGGCTTATCTAGGCTTTCTTGAGTCAGTATAGTCCTTATCGGGCTATTATAGGCTATATCGGCCTATCTATCGGTTTTCTATATATATGTTCGGTATAAGTCCTAATATTGCCCCCCCTTTTTAGGGCTCGTCCTCGAGTTCCTTTAACCCCTAAAGGGTTTCTTTGTTTAGAGTTTTATACCTGAAAGCAGCCTTACTAAGTAAATGAACTATAGAATGTAATAGATCGTTTTCGGCTATCTAAGAACTTTCCGTTGTTTGCTAGAGTAAGGTTCCCTACGCTACCTAGATAAGCGCGTTTTTTCTCTGTTTCTACTATTACTTTTACTCTAACATTCTATACTATAATTCTTTGTAAGTAATCCACTTTTGCTACTAGTATAACTAGTAGTTCTACCTAGGGTAACCGGGGCTAATCGGGCTATTATAGGGCATAATCGACTAATACGGCTTATAGTAGCTTGTTTCAACCCTACTATCGCATTTTTCTACCGATCTATATTATAGCGACCGATTACGTTACGACTTGCAACCCCTATATCAATTGTGTCTCGAACCTTATAGTATCGACTAATAAAGCGGCTATTAGCACTCTTACTACTCTTTACTAGTTCCCGCCCGGCCTAGACACTATAGGTAATACAGAGTTGGAGAGGCTTACGCGTACCTTAGACAAGAAGGGCCCCGTAGAGTACTATCGGTATACGTTCCGAACTGGTTACTACTACTAGGTACTGTCGGCCTATATTGGCCCGTTTTGGCCCGAGTTAGTCTAACTTGCTCTTAGATCCCGAAGAAGTTCGACGCTCTAGTAAAGTTTATTAACGACAAGCGCCTAGCTATATCCGGCGACTATTTGACCGCAGCTAAGAAGCTTATTGAAGCCAAATCTGCCGTAGCCGCCGCTAGGAACTTGTATAAGTTAGTTAAGAAGTGAGTTTCCTCTAATCGGCCCTAATCGGCCCTAGTCGGCCTATTCTAGCTATATACTAATCGTTCTAGGTCGTTTCCCTCGTTCTAGGGGGTTAATAACCTGTATATGCACCTAGGCGGCTCGGATATAGATAAGTCTAGCCCTTTCGTTGATTCTGTCGTAGCGCGTTACCGCGAGGAGATTAAAGCTAAGGCTCGAGGAGACCTAGTTCGTACTACCCCGTTTTAGCCTAAAACGGCCTATACTGATCGTTTCTAGTCTACTCCTTAAAAGAAGTCCAAGAAAGTGGCCTCTATATTAGGCCTCATTATAGGTACAACCCACTCTCGTAGGTATGTAGGGTAGGTTGGGTATTGGCAATACCTACTAGGTATAGGTATTTAGGTAGGTATACCCAACCTATCGGGTTGGGTACGTACCTAGTAGGTATTCCAATACCTATCGGGTATTGCCTACCCGATAGGTATACAACTAGCTAATATAAGAATAGTAATCCTAGTATCCAAGGGTTACAAGTAGAGTACAATATCGAGTAGGGATCCCTACACTTAGGGCTCCTAAAAGATAGGAATATATAACACACTATAGTCTAATAAGATATTAGAGGTAAAGAATAATTAAGGTAGATATATAGGGTAGACCGCCGAAACTAGGTAGACAGCGAGTAGGTAGAGTTGGTAAATGTGGTCGGCAAACATGGTCGGCAAACATAGTCGGCAAACATAGTCGGCAAACATAGTCGGCAAACATAGTCGGCAAACATGGTCGGCAGGGAAACTTCGTACATTAAAATTAATCTTGATACTACTAACGGGTAGCAACTTTGAGGCACTCTTGCGTAAGCTTAATGCTTCGTCGTCCTAATCTCTTTAGGCTCTTTCTACTACGCCCCTCGTTATCGCTAATAGCATCAAAGTTACTTATCCGTTCCAAAAACTCTCTCGTCTCCTGTTAGTCTTTACTAAGGATCTCCTAGGAACTTTGAGTACTGAATAGTACCTGCGTCGCCTCCGTAGCCTGTTGTGCAAAGAAGACTCTAGCATCGTACTCGTTATCTCGATAGCGGCAGCGGGACATTATAATCCTAGAGAATGTCGCCGCAGAATACTGCCGATTGTATCGACTTTAGTGTCTCGCAATACTAAAGTCACGCTCGCAGCCAACTCCGGCCGCAGGGACACAGAGAATATCCCGCGCTATTAGTGCAAGAGTTAGGTACTTAGATTCAATCGACGACCATTTCTCTAGGACGTTAAAAGGATCTCCTGTATCTATCTTATCGTCTAGATAATCCGCAAGCTCGTCGTTCTCCTTATTCTTGCTTTGACTTTAAGAAGGTTCGGTACTTCTACCGAGTATAAAGTCGAAATAGGTATTCTATCGGGTAGTTCTCGCGCGGGATTGCTAGGTAGATGGACTAGACAGTACTCTATAGCTCTTCTCCTACTTATCTCTAAGCTTACGCTCGTAGTACGCCCGGTAACTTGTATCGCCGAAGTCGTCTCGAAGCCAAAACCTCCGCTTAAGGCATAGAGTAAGGAGAATAGCTATACTATAATAGTCGCCGAAACGTTCCTAGGTATCTCGGTAGTACTTCTCTAGCTTAGCCTAGGCAGCCTTACAAGCGTAAAAGACTTCCTTCTTCTACGGTAGCCTCTTATTCTTGAGTCGCTCTATTACCTCCTCGAGAATATCGAAGAGTTTGTTGTAGTAGCCTAGGATAAGGTAGATAGTCGGGCCCTTTGTTGTTCCAATTGCTGCCGTCGCCGCTGCGAAGGGCTTAGTAAGGTCGATAAGGTATTCGACTCTTTGCTATTCGCTTGGATCGATACTTAAGCTATTACTTAGGTTAAATCGCTAAATATACGTTTCAATAACGTTCTGCAGTCGACTAAAGCGGTTAAGTATCATCGTCGTAGAAGACTACCTTGTCTTAACGTCCTAGACGACTCTAAGGACGCGATCCTATACGCCCTCCTATCTACGATGTTTCGCGAATAGCGTCTTATCGCGGAGCATATCTTTCTGAAGGTTAGTAAAGTCCTCGAATCTCTAGGAGCTAGAGTTGACGTAAACATAGAACTTCCGGATCTATATTATAAGAGTTAGCTATAGACTATTTACCTACTAGACCTGCCGACTACGAATGCCGACTACGAATGCCGACTACGAATGCCGACTACGATTTTCATAATAGTTAAAAGGGGGGAAAGACAGTAGTAATAATTATACCTTGAAAAGAAGATAGGGCATCCTACTCGTATAAGCCCGGCTTACCTGCTTGCTTGTAGCTCGCTTTTTCCGGAGTACCTTCTCGTCCTTCTCGTAATCCTAGAACTCTACAATATCGTTTGTAGGACAAAGGCCAAGGTAGTCGAAGAAGGCTTTCAAGGGTAGCTACGCGGTATATAAAAAGCAGGGAAATCGTTCGGGACGGGTATCGCGATCTCGCTCCGCTATAATCTTATCGTCTTCCTCTTCTTCTAGCTCGGTAATATCCCCTAACTCTGGATAGAGTAGCAGCTGCTCTAAGCTGGTTCCTAGCTTACTAACCTCGATATTGTACTTGTTTTGATAGGTGTCGATTGCTGTAACACTAAATAAGGTTAGATAATATAAGGAATATAATAGTATATTTAGTATACTTACATTGTACGGTATAGCGTCTTGTTATTAGAGGCATTGTCGCATATTATAGCAGCTAATCGGTACTTAAGTTTGAATTCTCGTAAGATCTTAAAGAGTAGATCCGCGAGTTGATCACTAGTATGTTAACCGGTAATATAAGGGAAACCAAGTATAGCCTCGTACTACGTCCATTTCTCGTCAATCCAGTAGACTCGTATAGTTAGGTATAAGCACTTTATATACCTAGCCTACTAGCTAT
The DNA here is from genome assembly GCA_000291705.1 of Sphaerulina populicola P02.02b. Classification (NCBI taxonomy): domain Eukaryota; kingdom Fungi; phylum Ascomycota; class Dothideomycetes; order Mycosphaerellales; family Mycosphaerellaceae; genus Sphaerulina; species Sphaerulina populicola. Next base: position 1,398 of record JH792625.1, on the reverse strand, counting down.
CGTACGCAATCGCAACCTTGAATTTACTAGAGATCCGGCTTTTAAGCGCTTCGCTAGACTCTCGGACCTTCTCCTCTAATATCCTTCGAAATGTAGAAGCGGATTTAAACGGAATTGTTTCGACCTGTCCTAGAAGAAGAGACATAAAGGGCTGCTTCACCGATAGCCGTTCGAAAAATCCAAAAGGTAAGCTATTATCGATGATTATCTTAAAGCAGAGTCGTTGGAAATCGTCTAGAGTATACCTAAGATCTCTTGTCTATCGTAGATTGCTAATATTCTATAAAGGGCTCTATTAGGAAACCATAGTCGGCAAACGTGGTCGGCAAACATGGTCGGCAAACGTGGTCGGCAAACATGGTCGGCAAACGTGGTCGGCGTACTTACTTGGCGTTGCTTCGCGAGCGCGAATGTCTCCTATAAAATCCCTCGTTTATCCTATACGTCCTAGTAGTTTGACGAATCCAGATGCTTCTCGATTGAGGTAGTACTAGTATGTAACGCAGGATGTTTCAAGACAGCGTCGCAACACTTGCATACTACCTTTGGGGTCGTATCCTCTTGTAGTATACCTTCTTCTAGGAACTCCTATATCCAAGACGTCCGAGATTCACTCCCCTAAGTAATTGGAGGTCGATCATAAACAGGACGCCCGTTCCGCTTTCTCTTACGCTTTCTAGGACCATCCTACTATCGCGTTATATGCCACTTCTCGAAATTCTCTCTATATCTAAACCTCTATAGCTAGCAATTTGACTTGATATCCTACTCTCCTGTATAATTAGGCTCGGTCGGAGGGAGAAAAAGAGTATCTAGCTCTTCTCGGATTGGACTTAGACGGCGCGTTCTTCGCCTCCGAGCGTCTGGCCTTCGTTGGCCTCGTCTAGCTATTGGACTTAAGGGAGCGTTGAGCGTAGATCTATAGCGCTCGCGAAGGCGTACACTAGATCTAGTAGGAGTCGCGGAAGACCTGTCTAGCGGTAAAGAGGAATCGAGGCGCGAGCTTCCTCCTACTAGGGAGGAAGAGAAGGAGGAGAATTGCGAGAACATTAGAACGTTGTCGTTAAGTTAGAGGAGAAAAAGGCGAAAGATTCTCGTTAAGTCAAAGATAGTTAAAGGAGAAAAAGGCGAGAGTAAAAAACGGGGGAAGAAAAGAATTTCGCTACTCAAGCATTCAAGTACGAAGCGTACAAGGAAGGTACGAGAAGTACGAAGCGTACAAGGGTATTAGCGCCAGACTAAATTCAACCGGACAACTACCGGAACCGAGCCAACCTATTATATACGCTAGTTGTTTCCTAGGCTAGCAAGGGCGCTGTCCTTCGCCGCCAGTTTCTCGAGACCTAAGCGCGCGAGGCAGAGTTCATCCTCCTGTAGTTGTTTGTTGTTGTTTGTTTG
>JH792624.1:26074-41864 GCA_000291705.1 Sphaerulina populicola P02.02b | reverse complement strand
CACACACACACACACACACACACACACATGCTTCCCATGAACCTACTGCGACCGCGCCCTTGAGCCCGACGACATGCAGTACGTACGATCGCTAGCAGGAGGCGTATCCAATACCTGGAACTCCATCAACCCTGCCACCCTCTCCGGTGCCATCGATGTCGTCGTCGTCGAGCAGGAAGATGGATCCTTGGCCTGTAGTCCATTTCACATTCGCTTCGGCAAGTTCTCTTTGCTGCGGCCCTCGGAAAAGAAGGTGGAGTTCAAGGTGAATGGCGAGAAACGGGACTTTCCCATGAAGCTGGGCGTGGGAGGCGAGGCCTTTTTCGTCTTCGAGACCCTGGACGATGTGCCCGAAGCCCTCCAGACCTCGCCTCTGGCATCGCCCGCCGGCAGTCCAGAATTGAAAGCCACCGCCCCCGAACCGCCTGCGCTGCAAGAGCCAGAGTCGTTTGATCTCGAAAAGAATGCTTTGGGTCTGGCACAGGATGGGGCATTTCGCTCCAAAGGACACAGTAAAAGTACTTCCGCTGCCTCTCCTCTCCACAGAAGGCCCAGTAGTGATGCGGAGAACTCGACGTTGCCTCCGACTTCTTCGGACAATGAACAATCGCCCCGACCACGGTCACTGTCAGGCAAATTTCCTGCCAACGCCCTGCACCACCCCCTCGATCGTACCTCCTCCGACAGTGCGCTTCCCGCGGCTCGAGCCGTCATCAACGAGTCCCTGGACCACTCAGAGCTCATCATGGCGGCCGGGTCAGAGCGAGCGGCTAGTCCGTCGAGCAGGAGAACGAACGGATTGGACGACGCTGCTGTTGCTTCTCCTTCTGCCCCTTCGTCGAAACAGTCAGAGGCAAAGGAGCGCGCCATCGCGTTGTCGAAGAAGCTGTGGACATCAAATATCAGCAATCAGGTCACTGAGTCGGGTGATCTTATGCTCGATATGAGTAATTATGGCAGCAGTAACGCGGAAGCCCTGCAGGCAGAAGGTATCGCCAGACAGCTCCTCTCAGAAGAGCTGGACGGCCCGTATGACATCGGCTCGCTCATCGGCGCTGACGAAAAGGGTAACATCTGGATCTACAGCAGTGAAGAAGCCAAGGATGCCGCCAACAAGCGTGCAGTGGCGTCCGGCATGGGCAGCTACAATCCGACGGCATATGCTTCTACAGATGCCATATCGGATCCAGGCTATCACTCTGACGATACACGAAGCGTGGACTCGAAGTCTGGCTATGTCAACTCTCACAATCGGCGTGACTCCGACAGTGCGGTCGAGATAGGTTCCCAAGCACCCTCATCGCCTTCTGCGATCGCAGGAGATCCCAACAAGAATTACGCCAAAACGCTTCGTCTCACGTCGGCACAATTAAAAGGTATGGATCTGAAACCAGGAGCAAATAGCATGGCCTTTACTGTCAACCGTGCCACATGCGAGGCCACTCTCTGGTATTGGAGACATGACGTGCCCATTGTGATTTCGGATATCGATGGAACCATTACCAAGTCGGACGTGTTGGGGCATGTGCTCAACAAAATTGGCCGAGATTGGACGCATCAAGGCGTCGCTAAGCTCTACACTGAGATTGCCTCCAATGGCTACAACTTTCTGTATCTGACCAGCAGAAGTGTGGGCCAAGCAGATACTACCAGAGCATACCTCAAGGGTGTAACACAGGAAGGGTACAAGCTACCTCCTGGCCCGGTCATTCTGAGTCCCGATCGGACCATCGCAGCATTGCGACGTGAAGTGTACCTACGCAAGCCGGAGATCTTCAAGATGGCTTGCTTACGAGATATCATGTCGCTCTTTGCTGGCCACGGTGGAGCACAGAACACTACTGAAAATGCATTGGAGGCAGGTCTCAAGCCCATGAATATGGCACACTTGCCTGGGGGTCTGGGAGCCGGTCGAGGGAAGGCTGGCTCGCCATTCTACGCGGGATTTGGAAATCGCTTAACGGATGCGCTGAGCTACCGATCTGTCAACATCCCATCCACACGAATCTTCACTATCAACACCAATTCCGAAATCAGTCTGGACCTCCTGTCGCTGAACCACTACAAGACGGCATATAGCAGCATGCGAGAAATTGTCGACCACTACTTCCCGCCTGTTGGTCTGCTTGTCATGGGTGGCGGAGAAGAATTTACAGATTTCAATTACTGGCGAAGTAAGCCGATGGATCTAGCGGACTTCACCGACTCTGAAGACGAGGATGAACCCGTCACCTCGCCAGTATCCAAACTGCAGGCGACCATCACCAGAGACAGCCAAAGCATCCTGAGCGAGGACGAAGCCGGCGACGATATGATGGACTCGTACTTTTCCGACCCCGACGGTCGTCCCAGCCTCGATCAATCCATTGCATCCGTGCTCGGACGCGATGATGATTACGATGATGAGGATACCAATGATGAACTCACCCAGTCCATGATTGACGAAGATGAAGAGGGAGACGAGGAGGACGAGTACGACGATGAAGATGACACCGACGCCCAGGAAGAGGACGAGGAAGAGGCAGAGGAGGACTGCGAGGTCCAAGACTCTCGCGGGGGTGCACATTCTCCCATCGCGCCACGCACACCACAGATGGGGTTGAGCCCGCGGGAGATCTCAATGCTACGGAAGCTCAGTGATGACCACCAGATGATTACGAGCGGACAAGAGAGCCGAATGGATGACTCAGCTTCTGGTCTGGGTATCGGCCAGCCCAGTCCTGCCACGGCACGAAATTCACCGCAGAAACGATAGAGTATTGCCCCTTTCTTCGCTATGCTTTACACTGCCAGCTGCGGAAGCAAATGTCTCTAGAGTATTGGACAGAAACGAAGAGGATGAAGAAGCAAAGCATAGCATAGCATGGCATAGTATGGTCATTCGTGGGCGTTACAGCGGGCGTCTGGTATTTGTATAGCATTGCATATGTGCATCTGTGGATGGCGCAGCTAGAACTGTCCCTGGGGGAGGACTTGGTTGTTGCGTTGTTATACGTATCGAAGGAGGTAGATGATGATGATGATAATGGCAAATGGCAAGTCTTCAAGACGCTGATGATTGCATCCCTCTTCTCGTGCTCCATGTTTCCAGTTTGGTGCGAGGCAGATGGTGCATACGAGTGCGAATGTGGCACAATTATATGTCTGTCTTTCCATGTGACAGTGTTGGACCCTGCATGAGGTGTATACGGTACGGAGGCCCAAAGTGGCCAGCCGCCATTCCCGCCACACGTCACCCCCGAGCTTTTTCAACTTTAGCTTCATACTACTACTACTACTTTCTACCTACGTACACCACGCTATCCACTCGCTATTAACTCGCGACCTACCTCGCCGTCACCGCCGCATCCGTCTGTCCTCTTTGTCGCCGACCGGATCTGTCGTCTTAATAATAAGTTATCGGTACAATAAAGCCGTTACTATAGCAACTCGAATCTATTACTATGTCGACTTTGGTTCCCCTACCGCTGCTATAGAGGCGGATAACTATAGTATACCAACCTTAGTAAGTTCTACGCTCGCGGCGCTATCGCGCGTAGCTAATATCGCGCAGATTCCTCGTATCTACTACACTAGTAGAGCTCGGTGAAACCTCGAATACGAACGACGACGATACTGCGATAGGCGAGAACGGCGAGAACGGCGATAGCGATAGCGACGAAGAGGTAGACGAGGACGAGGACGAGGACGAGGACGAGCACGAGGACGAGGACGAGGACGTAGAGGACGTAGAGGACGCCGCTAGGTACGCTTATCTCTCTCGCTGCTAAGTCGCTAGCTAACTCGCTATATATAGTACCTTATACGTCCCCGACCCCTACCTACGCCGGCCTACTACTACGAGCACTAGCGACTTCTAGTTCTGTTTGCGCGCGAGGTAGTAAGAGTAGTTAGATAAGGCAGCCGGCAGCGATACTACGAAGAAGAAGGTCGCAAAGAACAACCTGCGTAAATTCGACTAAGCAGGTCGAATTATAGAGACTACAGAGGGTATAGATACGCTAGACCCGTATTATTGGTGCACTCGCGGACCGCTCGCTAGGCTATACAAAGTAGAGGTAAACAACGGTATTATCTGCGTATACTACAAGCGATATACGAAGTCAGGATATTAGGCCGGGATACCTGCCGACGATTTACCAAGCGATTCGTAGCGAATCGCCTAGCTTAAGGCCGCGGTAAAGAGCCTATAGGACGATTCCCCGAGCGATTCGCTACTATAGCGAATCGCCTAGCTTGAGGCCGCGGTAAAGAGCCTACAGGACAGGACAAGTATAGTAGAGTCATAGGTACCGTATATTATGCCGCGCGTCGATAACCTTTAGCGTATTATGTATAATATAGCTGCAGTAGTATAGCCGTAGGGTAGAATACTGCCGCCGGAGGCGACGAGTACGAATAATAAAGAATAATAGATAGTATAGGTATATACACAGCGAGCCGTACCTGCGAGCGTCAACGAGTTAGCGCCGAGTGTTTTTGAAACTTGAATTACTACTACCTATATTATATACATATTAGACTATCTTATTACTATTACCAACCGTACTATTAGTAACCGTACTATTATTATCAGACTGCGCTAATATAGCCGGCAGCGTAACGCCCCTCTTAGGCTATATACGCGTAGCGAGAGCAAATATCTTACCCCTAACCTAATTGAACCTACTCTTAAAGAAGCCAATCCAACTACGCGCGTACCTCTCTAAGCTGTCTAACCGTACCTCAATAGTAGCGACTCGCCGAGCTAGACGTACTAGATCGCTACTATTATCTGCCTCTGCTATAGGCTAACTAGCGTTATACCCGGCCTTTGCGTATCGTTTACAATAGGCATATACCTTGCTATTGTACCTATCTACTTTATACGGACCGTAGCCCGGACGAGTATAGTAGTAATACGGGTTAATAGCGGCGATGCCCTCGTAAGTCTCTATAATTCGGCCGGCCTAGTCGAATTTCCTTAGGTTATTCCTCGCAACCTTTCTCTTCCTCGGATCGTCCTCGCTATTGGACTCGTTAAGCTAGCCCTACTACTTCGCGGCGTCGTAGAACTAGAAATCACTAGAGTTAGTAGTAGTAGGGCGGCGAGGGTAGGGGTCAACCGGCGGGGTAGACCTATAGAGAGAGAGAGAGTCAGCAATAAGTACCTAGTACCGACAATAAATGCCTAGGGCGGCGCCGCCGAGAGACAGCGCGGAAGCGTAGTCGAATAAAGAAAGGGCCCGAGGGCTACGCGATACAGCGGCGCTGTCGCGCCGCCGAGGGCAGTCAGTTAGTACTTACCCGGTACTATCGTCTATCGTTACATCCGCGCTATCGCGATCTTTACGCTCTTGTATCTCTACGAGTGCCTCGAACGTAGTTATCGCGTTATTACCTTCTCGCAGTATATCGAGCTAGAGTATAGCGTTCGCGAGGACACTAGTCAAACGGTTAGCGGGCGTCTCTACGAGTACAGCAGCGAGCGCGCGTATACTTAGCTCGGAAGGGTATTGTTGCGGTAGTAATATAGTAATAGGCGATATAGTAATAGGTAATATAGTAATATAGTAATAGGTAATAGGTAATATAGTAATACGTATCGTATGTGATTCGTAAGTTTACGGCGGTAGGGGCAGCGACCTAATGAGTCACTCGTAGCGATAAAGCCGCGGCGGCGACAAAGCAGTACGGTAGGGCAGAATAGACGCATCCGGCGAGACGCATCCGGCGAGACGCATCCGGCGAGACGCATCCGGCGAGACGCATCCGGCGAGACGCATCCGGCGAGACGCATCCGGCGAGGTAGACGTATCCGGCGACGGTAATAACAAAGAAAGGTACTGTATATAGTGTCTATAGCGAGGCTACCTACGAGCGCGGCGATTCATTTTAGTGTCTTGCTCGCCGCTCTCGTTATTGCCCTGTCTCTAATTGGAATCGTTCTATATAACTTCTGTCGCTTAGCTATAGGCGGGGCGAGGTTAGTAGTAGTAGTAGTAGCAGTAGTAGTAGTAGCGATACTCGCTACGCTCGCTGTATTATCTCTATCCAAGTTGACGAACTTAGGCGGGTTATTAGCGTCAACTACGCTCTCCGTCTATATAGCCTTCTCTTTCTTAATAGAAACGCCTCTATCGTCTATATCGGTGTCTAATACGACGAACTCGGGTGGTTTACTAGTATCTACTACGCTCTCTTTCTACGTCGGTTTCTCTATCTTGATAAATGATTCACCGTTACTTTTACCGTTACCGTCGCGGTCGCGGTCGGCGTGTTCGATACTCTAGATCACCTCTAACTGCGCGCGCGTACTCGGCGCGCGCGTACTCGGCGCGCGCGTACTCGCCGCGCGTGTACTCGCCGCGCTCGCTATAGGCGTCGCGCGTAATACTACTATAGTATCCTCCCTATCCTTCCGCTTCTGCTTCGGCTGCTTGTATTGCTGAATAACGATAGTAACCTTATACGAGCGTATCGCGGCTCTAGTCGCTAGCTGGACCTTGAAAACTTCTATAGATTCTATAGTATCCGCGCTCGCGATACTAGTAGAGGATACCCTATAGGGCTTATTAGTCTCGCGGTTGAACGAGCGTACGAAGAGTACGTCGTAGAAGTCTTTAATATCGGTAACTAGCTATATAGGCAGCTCCTTCGGCTCGAATCGCGCGAGCATGAAATCTAATAGTAGCTTCTCGGCGCTATTAGCGGTTCGGTCGCGGTTAGTCTAGTAGTCGAAGAGGTTAGTATAGGTAACCGGGTCGTAGTACTTCTACTTATCGTTGCCGTTCTTAAGAACTCGCGTCGTAACTCGCTGCGTATAAACCGTAACGCTAATATTAAAAGAAATAGCCGGAGGTAGCGGAGTCAACCGCGACGAAGGTAGCGCCGGCGTAGACTGCTGCTACTACTGCGGCTACTACGGCTGCTACTAACGTATAGTCGGCGGTAGAGTACCGGCGTATAGTGCGACAGCTGTAGCTGCCCTAGCCCTAAACGCGATATTAGCCTCGTTACGAACGGTATTCGCGTACTAGGGGATTCTCGCAAACGTCTGAAAACCCTATTAACTGTCGCTAAGTACTCGCTGTATAGATCGCTTTAAGGGGACTAACCCTTACTTAGTGCGTAGGTACTAGCGTAGGTACTAGCGTAGGTACTAGCTACTACGGTTAATGCTGCAGTTAATACTAACGCCTACCTCCGTCTAGTACTCGCGACGCCTCGCGTACGAACGTAGTACCTAGAGGGTTTGGATTCAGCTAATAGTATTGAGAACAGTAGTTAAACTTGTAGAATATAGCGCTATGTTTGATCGACGGTACGACTAGACAGTACTCGGCCTAGAGGCTAGGTAGGTTGTCGGCTATAGTAGGTGCTAGTAGTATAGTAAGTAGGGAGAGGAGGTAGTGTAGGTAGTGTAGGTAGTGCGTACTGTAATATATACCCGCGGAGGGGTTAAGCTCGCTTACTAGCTCGTAGCTACACTCGTAGGGATAACTCGTAGGGTTGAAATTATATACCGCTAGTTGGTACAGGGGGCTACGGATCGTTGTAGTACTCGATAACACTAGTATCTCTATTCGCGATTAGGGTATTACTAGTATCTCTAAATGCCTCCTCTACCTGCCGCGTAGGTATCTAGTCTCTTGCTACTAATAGTTTCGGTAGTATACCGAGTATTAGCTGTTCGTTTGAGTTGATATAGTTATTAACCAACCGCCGTAGAGTGATATACGCCGTACGGTACGTACGATCGCCGGTTACTGCGTTATATAACGCGCTACTAATAGGCAGCGCGATGCCGTAGGGGAGGAGGTTCGTTTTGTACTATTCGTAGGTATCGTCGGGTAGGAAGGCCTCGAGATCTATATATTAAGTCAAGTTAGCGAGTAGAACTACGAGTAGAGCGAGTAGGCCTACTAAACCCTTCTAGTATCTCTTCGAGTGTCTGTAGAACCCCCTCTAGGACGCGTATACCCTACTGCGCGGCGTCGTAGAGCTCTAGATAATAGCGTAGTATATAAGGTATACCTAGAATAGAGAACGGCCGGTTGGTCTGCTTCCGAATCTTATAATAGTTCTATACATTTACGAACCCTATTACTATCTCGCGGAGGATCGTAGTGTAGACAGCGAGGAAGGCAACGCGATCGCCTAACGATTCTAGGTTATACTCGTTCGCTGCATTCAAGCTATAGAAGTACGTACGCTATCTATTTAGCGCCTTAGCCTATTGATTCTACTACACTTCGATACGCTGATTTATCTTACTCGTACTATATCGGAAGCATTCGCTAAACCGTAGTAGTAGTAACTCGGGCTCGTCGCGAGACCTCCGCGAGGCGTTCTCGACGTCGTAGGCGGCGCAGCGCACTATATAGTACGCGTCGGCGGCTAGAATAGTCTCTCTACTACGATCCGAGCGTAGAACGACGGGCGCGTATCTACTATAGCGTAGCGTCGCGATATATTAAGCGAGTACCGAGACAGCCGACCTGCTAGTAATTCCGATATATATCTACTCTATATACCGCGAGTAGACGTCGATTGCGCTATAGATCTAAATACCCTAGTACTCAAACTTATAGTATACGTCTATCGAGAGGGCTACTAGTAGCCTAGGTATAATTACGGCGCCGTAGTACTCTCTTGCCTTCTCGTAGCGCCGCCGGACACTATCCGGATTGAGCAATTTGACAATACGGTAAATACGGTCCCTATAGCGAGTTAGTAAGCGAGTAGTAGCGAGTAGCAGACATAGCGCGTATACCTCCTAATTATATTCATCTCTAAGCGTATATACGTATATAGGTTTCTCCTACTATATACCTCTACTTCTGACTTTGCGAGCTTACCTAAGAGTACCGTAGCGATTAACTCGTCGGTATATACTTGCTCTTCTATAGGTATCTGTTTCTTGAACCCTAGCTCCTTTCGTATACGCCGATACGTTCTCGTACTAAGTGTCTAGCTATCAATCGCTAGAATCGCTACCGCCTCTTTATCCGTAAGTCGCAGTTTAGTATAGGTATACGCTATACGTATACGTAGACTATTATGTTCGTCGGAGATATCGTACTATCGTCGGTAGGAGGGTACGCCCGTAGTAAGTCCCTATACTACGAGTCGTCGTTCGAATATACGCTATACAATAGTAACACCGAATTGGAGGTATAGATTAGCGATAATCTATAGCTACGAGATACCCTCTACGAGCTACGCGGCGATATAGGGCTAATAGTTATCAAGTACATTCGAAGGCCTTAGTAGAGTAAGTCCCTATACTATAAGTCGTCGTTCGAACGTGCACTATAGAATAGTAATACCGAATTAGCGGTATAGGTTAGCGATAATCTATAGCTGCGAGATACCCTCTACGAGCTGCGCGGCGATATAGGGCTGATAGTTATTATAATCAAGCACATTTGAAGGCCTTAGTACGTACGTTCGAGGCATGCTACGAGTAGTTAGCGAGTAGACAGTAGTAGAAAGTAGTATGAAGCTGAAGTTGAAAAAGCTCGGGGGTGACGTATAGCGGGAGTGGCGGCTGGCCACTTTGGGCTTCCGTCATACGGTTCCTTCCTGCTGTACCTCCTACCTTACATAACTGAACTTTGTACCGAGCGACGTGAAGTGTCCAGCAACGACATCCTCCATATACCAAATATGGTAAAAGCTCTCAGCTTCAAAGGCGATAAGAAGCCAACCAAGAAGCGTAAGCGAGCAGAGAAAGAAGCCGACGATGCCCACGACGAGAACGAGCATGCGCCGCCAACCTCCAAGCAGCTCGTGTCTGCTCATCAACAACCCGAGGCCGAGGACGACGAGAACTGGGTCTCCGCAGACGCCATCGACGACGTCGCCGGCCCCGTCATCCTCGTCTTACCCAGCGAACCCGTCGCGTCTGTAGCAGTCGACCAGCTGGGACGCGTCTTCACGAGCAAAATCGAAAACATGGTCGAGAACGAGCCGCACTCGGCGGAACCACACGACGTGCGCCAGGTATGGGTTGCACAGAAGATTGTGGGCAATGAGAACACATTCACCTTCAAGGGACATCATGGTAAATATCTCGGTTGCGATCAATATGGCATCTTGTCATCAACGCGAGAAGCGGTCTCGCCGGAAGAGACGTTCAAAGTGGTTCCCGCCGAGGGGAAATCAAGCCAGTTTGAGATACAGACGATGCGAAAGACGTATCTGTCGCTAGATGGTGACAAGAATCCTGCTGAGGTGAGGGGAGATGCGGAGGCTGCGGATGAGACGACGTGTATTCGCATCCGCATGCAGGCGCGCTTCAAGCCGAAGCTCAAGACAGAAAAGGCCGAGAAGGTGCGAGCGAAGATCAGTCGAAAGGAGTTGGAGGCAGAGGTGGGCAGGAGGTTGGATGACGATGAAGTGAAGAAGTTGAAGAAGGCGAGGAGAGAAGGCAATTATCACGAGGTGATGCTGGATGTGAAAGTGAAGGGAAAGCATGACAAGTTTGCATGAAGACAGGCGGTATGCTGATTGCGAGAGCTATCGCTAGAAAGCCATGCGGTGCGAGAGCGTACGCCAATGCTGCAAAACTGTAGCCTGTTTGGACAGAAAGACACTGCGAGAACTCCTATCGCTTTAGTCCGTCTCTGAGCAGCCTCAACACAACCTTGAGCCCTCAGAACCTGGCTCGGGGCTCCCCTCCGTGGTGATGGCGAAGAGAAGGCTAGGGTGTACTCACCTCTGCAACACCACCAGTACCACGCCTGTTGCCCCCGATGAGATCTGGTACTGTGGGCTGGCGTTCACGAGGGCTAAAGTCCAGGGGAAGAGATGATGTTCCCATATCACCAAGATCTCCCGCAACGGCCGGAACGGCCTTGGGACCTTCTGGCTCCTTGACGTGATGTTGCGCTCGTCGTATCTTCTCAAGGTGCAACTTATCCTGGACCCGATTAGCGAGGTTCTCCGCTTCACTTTCTCCTTGCTGTTTTGTAATCGAGCTCTCTGGCTGGACAATGCGCGCAGTGGGGCTATCCGTGACGATGGGATGGAATTGTCGACGACGCGCAGCAGAACTACTGGTGGGAAGAGCAGTGAGGTGACGTGGCAGTCTCTCCTCTCCAGGTCGTCGCGTGATTCTCTGTTGTAGCTCATATTGAGAGAGTTGTCTTGGACGAGGAGGCACTGCTCCTCTTCTGCTGGTATTGCTTGAATTGACACGGCTTGGAGGTGGAGCAGGTGGTGGCGAAAGTGATGGTCTGTCCCGATGGCGACCGGCGCCACCGCCGTCGATGCAGAGGCAGGCCATGAGCAGCTCTTTGAATGATATGCCGCTGGACTTCTCTTTCTTCATTTCCTTCTTGGCTGGAAGCTGGACCGTGCCACCTGAGGGCCGAGCTCTGGTGCTGTCTGGAGCGCTCATTGATCACTGTCCGTGTTTCATATGCGTGGAGAAGAGAAGGAAGAAAGTATCTGAGTGTGTGTGTGTGTGTGTGTGTGTCTGTTTTACAGCCTCTCTTCTTTTAGACCTTGAAACAAGAAAACTGTTTGCTTCTAGAACAACAACAACAACAACAACGACGACGACGACGCACGACAGAAGAAGAAGAAGAAGAAGAAGAGGAAGAGGAAGAACCGATTGTGGATGGACTCTCGCGGAAAAATACCTCCTCCTCCTTCTTCTTCTTCTTCTTCTTCTTCTTCTTCATCTTCCAACGTCTTCCCTCTCTTCGACCAATGTCTGTTTTCCAAGGTTTGTTTATTTGACATCAAATGTCCACCTGCCCCTACTCACTTGATTAAGGTTAGGGTGATATCAATGTTAAAACATATGTAGGTATCCTTTTACTTCTAGAGGAGTCAGGACACTAGAGAGGTACTATATAATAAGCCTGTATCCCTAACAAACAATCAAGTGTAGGGAGGTATACTTATATCTTGCTTGTGATATACAAACTAGTTTACTCTCGACCTCTAAACTGGCTTACTCGACCTTGGTATATTTCTTATTTATTAAATTTCTGATCAAATATGAGAGGGAGAGAGGGAGAGAGGGAGAGAGGGAGAGGGAGAGGGATAGAGAGAGAGAGAGAGAGAGAGATAAAAGACAATAGCAAAGGCAAATTTCTTCCATTGTGTATGGACTAGTAGTCATCTTCTTCTTTCTTCTCTTTAATAGTCGTTTTTTAGTCAGGTAGGTATTTTCTTTTTTTCCTTCTCCTTTTCAGAAAAGAAAAGAAGCAATTGAATAAATAGTAGAAGGTAAAGAGAGAACAAAGAAAAAGAAAAAAGAACAAGAGAGCGCTTTCGCTAAACATATAACGAGTTTTTTTTTGTTCTAGTTCTCTTGATACTAATGTTCGTTCAACGTATTGTACGATGAAGTGAGGGGAGAGGGGATTTGAGGAAGAAGGGAGGAGCGAGCGCAAAGATCCATGCATGGAGCTAAAAGGGCTGATTGATGGGTTCAAGTTGTTGATACTGCCTCATTGAGTGCAACTACGTGTACGGTACGGACTCTTCGAGGTACGGATTGCCTCATCAGGGGTGGCTCTTGGCTCATGACTTGGATTTTGGCAAAGGTCGTGGGAGGTGGAACATCCGTGATATGGGCCACAGAGGGGCCTGAACAGACGCTTTGCTGCTATATCCATAGGATTGGGCATCGTCTTGATGGAGTGCTGCCATGGTCTTCTGAAGAATACTAGCTTCTGCAGGGCATGAGCTCTAGAGCATAGGCTGCGAGGCCGTGTTCCAGACTCGTGAATAATGCGAACGAGCTCTTTAAAGACTTCCATCGAAGAGTCGCCGAGTAGTGATGATATTCTTTTATTTAGCGCCAGAGACTCTACTTCAACGTCAAATCCTTGAGCCCTTCTGCCACAGCATCAACGCCCTTGCATTCCAGCTTCCTGTAAGCCGTAAATTCCCTCATCTTCGCATCATCGATCTTGCTTCTTCGTTCTTGAAACTCGGCCACAAACTTTTGCAATTCCGCGATACATCGCTTCTTCATATCCCCTGTCCCCATCTTTCCACTTCGATATCGATCGGCCAAATCCTGCAACTCCTCGTCCGAGTCCAGAAAGTATGACAGGTAGGTAAAGGCCACGTCCACATCGGGGTTACCGCCGTATTTCTCTTGCTCTTCCCTCGTCTCCCGACCGCCTGAGAATGCGTGCTTATTGATCTTGTTTTTGATCTCGTTCGGCTTGTCGGACATGAAGATGGCCGAGTTCGGGTCCGAGGCGCTCATTTTCCCGCCTGGCCCTTGCAGTGCAGTTAGGAATTGTGAAAGAATGAGAGAGGGCTTTTCGTGCACGTGCTTCATGCGTTTGCAGCGTTCTCGTAGGATGCGGAAGTACGGTTCTTGATCGATGGCGCAGGGGATGAGAACGGGTATTTGTGAGAGGGCTTTATGTCGGCGTAGACCCGTCCGGTCAAGGTCGGGTAGGCGGTAGTCTTTGTAACCAAACAGTTCTGGGTAGGAAGATGGAAAGGCAGCAGCTCCTTGCTTTGCAGAGAAAGCGGTCAGCCCGATGCTCGTGCTGCCATCGAAGCCGAAAGCACCTTGTGCTTGGTTGACCGTCACCATGGACTCATACTCGGTCACATTCTGCAGAAAGTGGCCGCCCATGAACTCGTAGTCGGTGTAGATGAAGGTCTTCTTCATGTCGAAGCCCAGGGCTATGATGTCCTTCATATTATCGTGTGCATAATCGATGAAATCTGCCACCTCGGCGCCCTTTTTCGTCACCCCCTTGTTCTTGTGGCGCGTATATAGGTACTTTTCGTCGTCTGTCAACATGATGACTAGCGGCACATCGAACAGCTCTTGCAACCACTTGGTGAACAGGAATGGCACTGTGTGGCCCAGGTGCATGCTCCCACTCGACGGCCCCCGCCCAGTGTACAGCATGAAGGTGCCATATTTCTCGTACATGTCAAGGAGTTTGTCGAAGTCGCGATGTGCGAAGAAGATCTTTCTCCGGATCAACAGGTGAGCCGACTTGCCGGTAACGCGCTCGAATTTCTGGAGGATGTCGTCGGACAGTGGCTGGACGCCGAATTCCTCAATGAGGCGGTCGTAGTCAATGGCCTTGACATTGCCCGAGTCGTCCACCTCGCCAGCAACATTGTACGGGTCGATCTTTTGGGAGCTGGGCTTCTTGTCGTCCTTGGTCTCGGCCACGGCGGGCGGCGCACCGACTGTGGGAGTGTCGGTGGACGACATGAGGTGGTGGAGGTGGTGGAGGTGATGGAGGTGGTGTTGATGTTATTGTCGCTGTTGTTGTTGTTGTTAATGCTAGGAGGTAATGATGGTGTTGTTCCTCCCACGGTGTCGAATGACTAACGGCCGAAGTGGGGTAACCAGAATAATTATTGGCGGTGCGGCGGGGGGGGGGGGAGAGGCGGGAGCGGCTGCGGGAAGCGGCGCCGGCGGGGGCTCCAGACAGCATCGGCGTCGGCATCGGCATTGGCGTTGACGAACGCCGATGCTTCCCGCATTCCCGCGGCAAGCATGCCTGACATGACAGCCTCACACATCGCCACCCCTTCACGAGAGTTCTCTTGCACCATCCATCAATTGACTCTCTCTTCACGACGACGACCATCATCACCCCCATCTGTTACCCCCGTCGCTGGGGATGGGCGTGACTCGCAGACTCCGACTCCGACGCCCTTGAGTGAGTGCGTGAGTACGTGAGTGGGTGACAATGGTCAAATTCTACCAGAGCAACTACAGCTACGACTATGGCTTCAGCGCCGTCTCTTTGGCCTACTTCCTCCGCTATCCCAATCCATACTCTCGCCATGTTGCATCGACAGACACGATTGAGCGACACTACGATCCGGAGACCCAGCGCTTGACGACGGTGCGTTTGCATTTGAAGAAGAGCCGGCTGCCTGCGGGTGTACTCGCCCTTCTTCCCCGAAGCGCCCTGGGTGCGAGCGAAGATGGCAGCACCCAGAGCTTCATCCTCGAAAAGAGCGTGGTTGACGTGAAGGAGGGATGGATGGCAACGGATAGCCGGAATTTGGACTGGAATAACGTTCTGTCGGTCATCGAGAAGCACACCTATCGCAGACCCGAAGCCCTTGCCGCCACCGACGTGAATG
This sequence comes from Sphaerulina populicola P02.02b, assembly GCA_000291705.1. NCBI lineage: Eukaryota > Fungi > Ascomycota > Dothideomycetes > Mycosphaerellales > Mycosphaerellaceae > Sphaerulina > Sphaerulina populicola. The sequence goes on along the minus strand of JH792624.1, from coordinate 26,780 downwards.
AGGTGCGAACCGATGTGGATGTGAGTGTGACCCTCAAGAGTAGGATTGGACAGCGGATTCGGAGGAGGCGGGAACGGTGGGGTCAGCAGGCGAACGCAACCTCTGTGATCGGCGCCAGCGATGAAGAGCCTGCAAAGCAAGGCTTCTTCTCGAACTGGACTTCGGGCGCTGTCCGTACTGCGATTGAGAGCATTGGAATGCAGCGAACGGAGAAGAGCCAGCCCAAGGCGCAGAAGGGAATGTATGTCGTATTGGCTCGACTGCGCGAAGGGGGCGTGCAAGCTGTAATGGAAGGCATGCGGAAAGATCGCGAATTGGCCTTGTAGTATTGGCCAAACGATGACCCGCCTTTCACCCAACACGCCGACAGCGACACTGATTTCCACACCACGAAAGAGAGCAGCACAAACTACGAGGAGCCGCATGATGAGAAGGAGAAGCCCAAAAATGTATGAATATCGCGAGCGAGCATTAGCGCTGGAGTTGGAGTGGCACTGTGCTACGATCGAGTCTTCGCTTCATGCTCATGTTTGCATTAAGATTGGGTTGATTAGTAGGGAAAGAGTCGTCCGTACAAACGTTGAGAGGCCCTAAGCCTGATGGAAGGTCTCCACTATATACACAGTCATTACGACCTCGTACGCTTTCATGACCGTTGATCTTGTTGCAAACAGTTCGCTACGTTTTTCAGAAAAAAGAGAGAGAG
>JH792624.1:12593-25059 GCA_000291705.1 Sphaerulina populicola P02.02b | reverse complement strand
AAAGAAAGAAAGAAAAGAAAAGAAAAAAAAAGAAAGAAAAAAGAAAACTCACCCAAAATGCAGATATCCCACTCCAGTCTGCACAAAACTATGCTGCGTCGCCTCCTCTCCCCCACCCGCCTGCCTCTTCTTCACAAACCTCCATGCATCAAACACCGCCACATCCTGACCCCAAATCTCCGCATCGCCATTCATCGCCACCGAAGGGACAGTCACATAGGTGCCTCGCGGAATGATCGATCCATCGCTCAGTTGCACATCACTCATGGCCACGCGATCCAGTTGACCTGCTCCATTGGTGTGAAAGCGGACAGTTTCGCGCATAAAGGAGTCGAGATGGACGAGTTTGGAGAGGGATTGTTTGCGCCAGATGGTGGTTGTTGGGGTCGTTGTTGTCGTTGTTTTCTTCTTCTTCTGCTTCTGCTTCTTGGCGAGGTTTGAGGGTTTTGGTACTTCGATTCCTTCCACTTCTGCTTCGTGTTCCTCTCCGTCTCCGTCTCCTTCTTCTTCTTCTTCTGGTGACAGGAAGACAGAGAGGATTTCTTCGCGGAGCGTGGAGTGGATCTCGGGGTGTGCGGCTAGTTCGTTCATGCAGTCGAGATAGCTGGTGCTGCTGGTGTGGACCGCCACGACGGTAATATGCATCATCCGGTGGACGAGGTGGTCAATGTTGCGTTTGGAGGGAGGCGTGATGTCGAGGACCCATTGGATGGCATCGCTGGGGGTGTTGGGAGAAGATTTCTTCTCATTTCCATAGTTTCGTTCTTGGTCTTGGTCTGGGTCTTGTTGTCGTTGTCGTTCTCGTTCTTGTTGTTCTCGTTGTTCTTGTTGAGCAATGCGGGCTCGGAGAGTGGGCCGGAGTTTGGTTCTTGCAAGGGCATGGTCCTTTTGAACGTTGGTTTTCCAGCCGAGGACGTAAGGTTTGAGAAAAGGGAGATATTTGAGAAAGGGGTAGTCGACACGAAGCACGCGAGCTCCGCCGAAGACGGTGGAAGAGAAGCTCACTGCGAGTTGGAGGAACTCGGCGTCGCTGGCGAGTTCTTTGCCAAAGAAGAATCGGTTGGCGGTGCGAGTGGTGATCTTGAAGGCTGCATCCCACATGCCGACTGCTTTCCACGCCGTGCAGTCGCCAATCTGCCCGCGGAAAGCTCGTTTTGCTTCATCCTGTGGTCGAACTTCAACAATGCTGGTCTAGTCGTGATACTCGCTGTCCGCACTTACAACCAGATCTGGAAGGCCCGGTCCTGCTCGCGTGCACTTTCGTATAAGTAGTTCTCAGGGGCAGAAACAAAGACAAGGGGGGGGGGGCAAAACGAACCTAGATTTCGCGTCAATTGCTTTTGCACAATTTGGAGATAGTACTGATCCTCCTCCAGCGTCGGATGCATGGTATATCGCGTTTGGAGAATTTCATTGTGCGTAGGTTGATTGTCCATCTTGTCATCTGGCAGCCAGACCATCTCCTGGATGAACCGCGGAGCTAACACGAGCATGAAGCCCCAGGGAGTCCTGATGGCATCCTCCCCGAAACCCAGTCAGCGGGCACCGTGTCGAAAGATGTGAGTGTCGTGATGATTCACTTTCGTTACTCACCGCATGAGATAGTTTTGACCGTGCTTGGAGTACTGGTCATATCCCGCCTGTAATACCTCCTTTCCAGTTCGAACAAAGGCTGCCACGTCCTCTGCTGCTCCCGCTTTGCCAGGCAGAGGGGATAGCTTCAAGATGGGAAGTTTGGGGAGTTTGGGCTTTCGCTGCCACCAATTCACCACAATTGCTCCCAAAACAAGTACCAGTATCAACGCGAGACTCCTTGTGCTCCGCATTCTCTGCTCTGCCCACTTCAATATGACCAACAACACTCCATCCTCTGATCCCCTCAAGGGCACATTGATGGTTGTCATGGAAGGCAAGTGTCGCGAGCTGGATGAAAGAGGAGGCCGTCTGCAATGCACGACAGCCGCTTGGAGGAACGATCGTCTTGTAGGATTGGGAAATGATGAAATTTTTCACTCGCCTGTTCCGTTCTAGTCTCACGCACCTGAGAATTCATGGGAATCGTATCATTTTGACAAGCATCGGGAGTCAGAGGCCATCTCTGCAAGGCTCGGAGTGACCGGTTGATTATGAGCCTATTGATTTCCGCAAGAGCCCCCTACAAGCAGCAGCACGACGAACAATGACTCCGAGCTGTCCGTTCTCCTCATAGGGGAGCCATCCTGTCTGTAGTCAGACCACGATATTCAGGGCCTGCTACGGTCAGATGATACAGAAGACACAGAAGACCTAGCGCATATCTGTACCCTGGTGTGAAGGTTTGACCAGGTCAAGCATTGGACGGGGGCTGCATCCTGTTACGGCGGTATGCCTCTGATATATTGCCTGGTCTACTCGTAGTCGTGATGCAACAACCATTAGTGTATTCAACCATTCATGTACTCACTACAGGGCGTTGGTTGGTCTATCTTTACGAATAGTACTGTCGTCCGGCCGCACATGCCAGATTCAGGATACGGCATCGGCTTCGAAGATTCACCCCAGAGTGTGGACTCTCTTCTTCTTCTTCTTGTTCTTCGCCTTCGCCTTCGCCTTTGCCTTCTTCTTCTTCTTCTTCCTCTTCCTCCTCCTCTTCCTCCTCTTCCTCCTCTTCTTCCTCTTCTTCCTCTTCTTCCTCTTCTTCTTCTTCTTCTTCTTCTTCGTCTCTCTTCCTCGTCAGAGTGGAGGCTTCGGTCAGACCACCTGGCTCTGAGCGCAGTGGGGCTCCTTTAACATAAGACTGTGGTCGATTTGCAACCGTAGTACTGCCTCGAGCACTCCGTCCTGCTCTAGCGCGCCGTTCCGGATACCGTCTGTACCGTCCACCAATCGGCCCTTTCCCCAAGAGCTAAAATGACGACCTACCGTCCTCCATCATGTACGTTACTAGACTAGGCTGTCGTTGGTCGACGCCTGGCTCTCACCTGAGGGTGAGTGGGCGTACTGCTTGTACGTAGTGCCTGTCCATATAAGCCCGCAGTTTCCAACCCTGTCGTCGATGTAAGGGAGCAGCGAAGTTGTCGGAAATCGCATCCACCTCGGTCTGTCCATACAATGTCCCCGTGAAGTCTTTTAGACCTCTTACTCGGTTCCCATGAAGGTGTTGAGAGCCGTCGCTCGGGGATGGTCGTACAAAGTCGGAGGTTTATGTAGTACCATCATATGCGGCCACTCTGCCACAGCATAGACAATGTTCGCGTCGTGGCGTGTCGATGCGAATGGGGGCAGCGGAAACGGCCCTGTGGTACAATACGAGACACTCAGCGCAAGCAGATGTGCAAGTATTCACCGAGCTTGCGTCCTGTGTCGAGAGAAAAAGGTATGCGCTATCCTCCCTCCCTCCCTCCCTCCCTCCCTCCCTCCCTCCCCCGATCCGCTCCCCGTGAGAGAAGCATGCTGACACTGCCCTGATGTAGCTGAAGTGTAGTGGCGAGATCGGGGGCTGTAGTCGGTGCTACTCGCTGCAGACGACGTGTGTATATCGCTCTGGCAAAGAAGGGCGGCCCCGGAGGACTGACAACAGCATGGCGGGCGGGGGGAGCACGCCGTCGAGGAGTGGCAAATCCGCAGCGAGATGCAGTACCACGGCTCGAAGGAGTAGCAATAGCAACAATAGCACTTCCCCTTCGGAGCCCCCTGCACTCCCAGCGCCAGGCCATGAGGCACAGGGAGGAAAGCAGCACCACGCCGCCGCGGCCGTCGCCGCGCTGCCGACTCCAGAAGACGATCTGGCCCACGCCGTGAAAGGGGCGGGTACGAAGACTCCACTGTTCAACGAAGTGATCAACGAAGAAGACTGCGGTCAGAACGATTGGGAACTCTCCACATACACGAACATCATGGATGTGTGGAGTGACCCGCACGACGAGAACCATAATACACCAGTGGAATTCGGCTCCGAGTAAGTCGCAGTGCAGCCAGCCTGTCGTTGCTTGTGATCCCCGCTGGGATAGGGGCTGACCCGATATTGTGCAGCATGCGGTCCACGTTCGAGGTGAATACACCGACGAGTATGCTCCCTGTACGCGATGTGATGAACGAGGGGCCAAACGGAAGTGAGTCCTTGAATAATGCGCCATGATCGATCATGCCGCTGCCACTGCCACCGCCACCGGCGCCGCAGTCGCCGCCGCGGCCGCCGCTGCTGCTGCTCCCTCCACATACACACACATACATCACTGTTGCTGATACCACCGCGCAGGCAGAGACGGCTGTGGGTGCCTGAACGTTTCCGCATGTATGCTGAACCGGCTGTGTGCACACATTGTCGCCCAGGACGCGGGCTCCTTCGACGAGCACGTCCGCCTATACCGCTCGGTGGCGAGAGAACTGTCGCACATTAGCCAATGCATGGCTTGCACGACGCGGCCCGAGGTGATGGCGGTGATCGCGACCGTCACGCAGCACATGTGCGTGCTGTGCGAGAAGATGCTGGATCGCCTGCTGGGAATCAACGGCTGCGCGGGCTTCGAGCTGCGCTTCGGGGCGGTGTGCGTCGACGACGGGGTGGAGCGGGCGTTTTTGTGCCACGCCATGGTGAGCGTTCAGGTGAACTCGTTTGCCGGCCTGCTGGCCCGCCTGAAACGAGCGGCGGCGGCGGCGTCGATGGCGGCGACGTCAGCCATGTTCCACGACCAGGAGAGCAAGCTGGCGGCGTCGAAAGTGACGCTGGCGAGGTATATAGAGGCGTTGAACAAAGAGCATTAGAGAAGTCATCGGGAGACTGTAGCTGTATAGTGCCCTTGTCCGCTAAGATAACGTAAGCAATAATTGTCATCCAATTTCAATCAAAGTTGGAGAGGGTTGATTAAAGATTAATCAAAGTTGGAGAGGGTCAATCAAAAGTTAATAACAGTTGGAGAGGGTCAATAAAAGGTTAATCGAAGCTCAGCCCACTGATTACATAACCACCCAGAATACCTACATAGGTACCTACTAGGTATACCTCCTACTCGTGTAGGTTGCAAAGACTACATATGTACCTACCAGGTACCGCCAAGGATAGACGAGACGACTCGAAAACGAGAGGTACGAGACTGAGAGGTGTCACTTGCCAATGAATGCCAAGACGCTGTACTCCGCACGGTAATTAACAATAACATATACTAGGTGACATGCTGACTCGCTAAGCATAACTCAGGAATCTTGATCGAGGCTCTGAAGCTGAACCATTTCGTAGTATTTGCCTTTGATCTCCATCAGGTCTTCGTGTGTTCCCGTTTCTACAATGCGGCCATTATCCAGCACTGCTTGCCGTCAGCTCTCACGCTAAAGGAGGAAGAGGAGAAGGAGGAAGAGGAGGAGGAAGAGGAGGAAGAGGAAGAGGAAGAGGAGGAAGAGGAGGAAGAGACGGAAGAGGAAGAGGAAGAGGAGGAGGAGGAGGAGGAGGAGGAGAAGGAGGAAGAGCAGGAGGAAGAGGAGGAGGAGGAAGAGGGATAAGGATCAGGACATGGAACACATCTGGCGTTCAAAACTTACCATAAATACAGTCGGCGTTTCGGACCGTACTGATCCTATGCGCAACTGCAATCGTCGTTCGGCCACGAGCTGCGGCATCCAAAGCCGCCTGCACCACTTTCTCCGATTCCGAGTCTAGGGCCGATGTTGCTTCGTCAAGCAGTAGGATCTTGGGATTTCGTAGCAACGCCCGTGCGATTGAGATTCTCTGTTTCTGGCCGCCCGACAGCATGGTCCCTCGTGCACCGACGAGTGTATTGAGTCCAAATCTGGAACCACGTCATTAGTCTTCACGTAATCTCCAAAAAGCCGAAAGACTTTTGCGAATGTAAAGAAAGGGGAATGGATACGTACGGCAACGAGCGGACGAAGTCGTAGATGTTGGCGTCTTTGCATGCTTGGACGACGTCTTCCTCCGCCGGCGCTTCGTCTTCTACTCCCTTTGCAATGTTTTGGTAAATGGTACCGTCGAACAGCGTTGGCGTCTGGTTGACCAAGGCCACGTGGCTACGGAGGTTCTTGACATTCCAATTTCTCACATTCGTGCCTTGAACCATGACCTGGCCCTCCTCAGGGTCGAAGAAGCGTTCGAGCAGAGCGATTATGGTGCTCTTACCACTTCCACTAGGGCCAACCAGGCCAACGTATTGACCTGGACTCACTTCGAGATCGATCTTGTTCAGCACTAAGTGCTCCGGACGATTGGGATACCGAAAAGACACCCCTCTCAGCGAGACAGATCCGTCCACTTCGGGCGACGTGTAGCCTGTGTCCCCTCGAGCATCAATGTCCACTGGCAACTCGAACAGCGCCTTGAGCTCTCGCGCAGCCTCCTTCGCCTTGCCCATATCAGGAGCAAATGAGAAGATGGCACCCGCAGAAAACGATCCTGCGACAATCGCCGAGTAGCAGACGAAGAACTGAAACATGGTGTAACCCTCGTTCACGATCATCCGATTGCCATACCAGAACGCGAGCGCAGCACACATAAAGGTCACCGACTGAGAGACTGCGTATAGCAGCGCAGAATGGCTCGTTGAAAGGAGGGATCGCTTGCGCTGCGTCTCCAAGATGCCATGGAAGTTCCGCTGAATGTCCTTCTCGAGCGTGAGCGTTGCCACGGTCCGAATGTTGGTGCTGTACTCGCACGCGTACGCTGCAGATGCTGCATATACCTTTCGCCCATGGGACTCCAGCAACGCCAGACACTTGAGCCGGAGGGTCCCACACACCAGTTGAACCGGAATGGTACAGGCACAAACTAGTGCAAGTTTCCAACCAACGGCCAAGCCAAGGGCAAGTCCAGCGATGAGTTGGGTGCAAACTACCAGAATGGTTCCACCCAGGGAGCCGCTGAGTCCCTCGAGATGGCTGGAACTACTGGAAAGCGCCTTTGACAGAGCCGCCACAGTATGGTCGTCTTGGAGAAACGCACTCATATCATGGTGCAATATCGTATCCAGGCCTTTCTCTCGCGTCCGGTACGTCAGTCTTTGGGAGTAAAAAGTAAAGCAGACCCCCTGGCCTAGCCATCCGATGGCTGTGGTGAATCCAATCATCAAGTAGAACCAGCACCAATAGTTGACTTGACTTCGGAGCTCGTCGTATCTGGACCTACCCACCGACATGGCAGTGAAGATCTTGGCCATAAAGACTGCCTGGCTGTGGCAAATGTTAGTTGGTCAAGCCATCTACGACGGGCTTGGGCACTCACGTGGGAAAGCTAGCTCCCGCCATAATGGAGAAGCCCAGACCGCAGAGGATCAGGGGGAGGTCTTTCCTATTCAGTCGGAACACAAACAGTCCCAGACTCCAGATGGAGACAGCACTGGGTTTGGAATCTGGCGGGCTGCCGCTCACATTGCCAATATCTGGCATCACTTCCACAGTCACTACCCTGGGCAGAGTTTCCTGCTTCGTTAAGGTCTTGTCACCGTCCAGGGCATGGGGCATGGCCGCTTGCATGTTTTGATTTCCGACCATCTGGCTGTAGAGTGCTCCTTTCTGCATTAGTGCTTGGTGTGTACCTTGCTCCACGATGGTCCCTTTGGACAAGACGACGATGTTATCCGCGTCTGCGATGGTCGAGAGTCTCCCCTAAAGTCAGCCGTTGATTCGACGTGACCAAAATGAATCTCAAAGCTCACCGGTGGGCAATTGCAATTGTGGTGCGACCTTTGGCCGCTTGTTGCAACGCTTCTTGCACGAGACGTTCTGCATTGCCATCCAGGGCGGACGTTGCCTCATCCAACACGAGGATCTTCGGGTGTCTCACAATCGCTCTGGCAATCGCTATCCGCTGCTTCTGGCCCCCTGATAGCAGGGAGCCACAGTCTCCTACCTTGGTGTCGAAGCCTTCGGGTAGCTTGGATATAAAGTCGTACGCATTTGCCGTCTTCGCTGCATCCTCGACCAGATGTCGTATTGCTTCGACAGGCAGGTGTTCCGATTCGGAGCCGACCAGGCCATACCGGATGTTCTCAAAGATAGTGGTAGAGAACAGAGTTGCTTCTTGACCAACCAATCCAATTTGCTGCCGCAACCATGAGACGTTCAACTTGGAGGTATCGTGCCCGTCAAGATCTGTCACTCGCTTAGCCGACTTCTGCACCGGCGCAGTGTGTTCTTCGATCAAACTTACATATGCTACCGCTGGTTGGTAGAAACAGTCGCTCTAATAAGTCGACGATGGTACTTTTGCCGCAGCCAGAGTGGCCCACGATGGCTGTTGTCGTTCCTGGTGGGAAAGCGAGGCTGAAGTCATCGAGAACGAGGACCTCTGGGCGGGATGGATATAAGTGCCGGACATGCTTGAATTCTAGTGCACCGGCGACTTTGGGCAATGTGTAGCCCGTGGTCGAACTGGGATCTACCGGCGATTGGCGGCTGATCATCTGCGAAATCTTGTCGGCTGCCATGATGCCGTTCACAAACGCTTGAGCATGGGGGCTGACGTTGCCCAGAGCAAACGCACCCGAGATGGTAGCGAAAAGGACGGTGATGATAGCGGACAGGGTAACTTTGTCGAGGACCAGAAACCGGGACCCCTGCCAGAATGCCAAGCCATATGTCCACCAGATGATGCTGTTTAGAGCTGCTATCATGCAGGCGAGTGCCACACCACTTCGGATGCCAGCCGCTCGTGCAACGGCGATGTGTGTGGCATAGCGGCGGACCAGCGAGCGTTGCATTCCGAAGGCGGCCACCGTCCGCATAGAGCCCAATGCTTCATCTGATATGTTGGCTGCCAGCGCGTAGGCAGCGACCGCCTGTTTGGTGTACTTGATCATGAAGGCTGCCCCAGTGCTCATGGATGCAACCATAACCACCTCTGCTGGGATGATCTATTGCCTCTCGAGTTAGAACGATCTCGTGCGTGCCTCAGGGGTGATTGGACAATGGAACCTACCACCAGGGCCAGGAGCCAGCTCTTGACGAAACTGATGATGAGCGCCGAGACACATGTGCCCAGAGCAGTAATCAGCGCTGCTGCCTTGCCCGTGATGGCCTCCTGAATCAAGTACACATCTGTCGTTAGCTGGTTATTGACCTCGCCCACCCCGAGGGTCTCCACATAGGCAATATTCTGCCGAAGCACTGCTGCCAAATACTTTTCACGGATTCGCTGTGAGATCCGCTCCCCTGCGAGCGTGAATCCCACGGTGGCGATGTAGATTGCGACCAGGGAGACGATTGCGAGGCACAGATACAAGAGAGTGAGTCGATTGATCTCTTTCAGGAGCTCCGTCTTTGTCGTTTCACCCGTGAAGAAGCCTCGAAATGATTGTCCACCATGGCCAAGAAGTACCTTGATAATTTCCACGTCAGTAACCAAAGCAGCCAGCCGGTTGAGCGGGGAGTGGAAAAAGTCCATCCGAAGAATGTGTTCTTACGACGGAGAAGGGCGCAGCAGCACCGCCTACTACAGCTCCTATGGCTGCAATAACAAGCACGAGTCGGTCGAACTTGCTTGTGCAGTCCCAGAAGAATCGGCCCGGGCTGGGCCAGTTCTCAGGCGCAGCGATCTGGCTTTGCAGTACAGAGTCCTCATCACTCTTCTTCTCGTTTGTTGGTTTCTCTTGATGGATCTGCTGTTGCTGCTGCAACTCTTCGCCGTTGATCATTGCGTGACGGGAAGGTGAGGGAGAAACAATGAAGAAGCGGATGATTTGGAAAGGACTTCTTCTGCCTCTTCTTCTTCTTCTTCTTCTTCTTCCTCGACAACTTCGAGCGCCGAGATGTGTTTTGAGAGTGTGCGATAGGATCGAATGATTTGCCAACGCATTATGGTCGACGGCACCATGCCCCTTTCTGCCCCAACTAGCCACATCTACAGCGTCTGCGCAGACCGAAGCGTGCGTCTAGCACGATTAATCCTGGCGAATCCCGCATCTCAGAGCCGGATACCCGCGTTCGTAGCATTACGCGTGACACTTCGATATGCGAAGACATTGTGGATTCGGGTTGACAAAGCGGAAAGGGGGTGCAACTGCGATTTGCACATTGGACTACCGAGAGTCAAGAGCATGGCTTTCCACACATCTAAGAAGCCCCAGGACGGACGCTACAAGAACGCCGTCGATGCGCATCAGTAAATTTGAAGAATCCCTTTCAACTCGGCACTATATCGAAACGTCATCTTATCGAGAGCGCACCACGGGTGCAGATCTCGATCGACCTTGCTTGCCTTCACTTCACCTTCAGCTAGTCGTCTTTCGCTCCTGAAAGCGAACCCTCAGCTCCGGTTTCCACCACATGACATGCAGCTGACTCTGCTTGTCCCAGTCCAGCTCCTTATCGACTAGCTCCAGCTCGTACTTCCAAAACATTTTGGCCATGATGAGATTGATCTCCATGTACGCAAAGCTGCGACGGAACATTAGCATACCCGTGTCAAAGCATTCTGATTTTGGTTCGAGACGAGCAGCTCACTTTTGACCTAAACATCCCCTCGGACCCATCGAAAACGGTTGACTGGCCTCCTTGACGTCAGTAGACATAGGATCCAACCAACGCTCAGGCTTAAACGCCATGGGGTCTGCAAAGTATTCTTCGCTGTGTGTCAGCGTCCAAGCATGTGTGAAGACCTCGGCCTACATATAACACAGAGTCAGCTTAGTTGTTTTTGTTGGTACTTGAACACTTGCGGCACGCCCGAAAAAGAGAAATTGTGTCCCTTACCCCAGCCGGAACGTAGACGTCTCCAATGTTCATTCCTGTTGAAATTCGGGGAAATCCTCCGGAGCCCGGAGCGTAGATTCGGAGACCTTCGCTAATCACAGCTTGGAGATACGGCAGTTGTCTCGCAGCTGTGGCATTGATCTCGTCGTATGAAGAGAACTTGCCCCTGATTTCCTCTTGGACCTGGCGGAGACATGCGGGATGTTTCAACAGATAGTACGTTGTTGCAGCCAAGAACGTCGCAGTCGTTTCAGCTCCAGCAATACTGCGTGATGACGAAGATTTGCCTTTTGATTAGTCTTCACTGACGGAAAGAAAATGAGCGCGGGAAAAAAAGGGGGGCCAAAAACCTACGTCAAAGTCGATACATGAGCCGTCATCTCTTCCTTGCTAATCTTGCCTTCTTCGTAGTTGCGTACGACCGTGGACAGGAAGTCATTTCGCGTGGATTTGGTGGCTAGGCGCCTGCCAGCCTATCAGCAGTCCGTCTCTTTGATGTTTGCCGGAACAGCGCGACTATATCATCAGTGTACAAGGGAGGGAAAGAAAACTCACTCTTCAACTTTCTTGCGGCTATATCGTGAGTTTTGGTTCTGGTGCGCAAGAGTGGAGGGAAATAGGAGACGCCACAGTGGCACTACCAGCGGCAAGCGACGAAGGTTGTCAGCCAGCGTGATGAAGTAGAGATGCTCGACAATCAGTTCGGACCAGCTGTGGGGAGTCCCTAAATCACCACTGCGGTTAGCCCCTTGGTGCTTCTCGCTTGCCCTCCCGTGGGAGCAGCGTGGAGAACTGACCAGCCTTGACACTACCGAACGACTGTCCAAACGCCATTTCGCCGACCGAATCAAACGCAATCATCTCATACCACTTGGTCATATTCAAACCTTTGGCTTGGAAGTCTGCTTCCCCAAGGCGCATGATGAACTCATCCACTGCGCTACTGATCAGATACTCCTGATCTCGAAGGGACTTGGTTGAAAACGCGGCAGAGAGCATGCTGCGCATTTGGCCGTGCTTGTGGGAGTCTCGCTCGCTGCCGATGCATAGTGACTTGAAACCGGCGCCGTAGATGTCGTAGAATTCACTCTTGATCGGAGTTGGAGCCCCACCGCTTCGGTGGCCGTAGATGGCTTTCCACGACTCCACGGAAGCGAAAGAGAGCTCATTGGGAGAGACTCTCACCACTGGTCCATGTTTACGATGTTGCTCTTGAATGGCCAAGTGGTAGAGGCCGCGTTGGGATTGATAGATACGCCAGATCTGCCGGCGAGTTAGTTGTGACTTTTGCAACGATGCATGGGATGGAAGAGGAAGAGGAAGAGGAATGCTGACCAGGCTGGACCTCGCCAAGAACGGGCCCGGAAACTTGGCTAATTTGTGGAAGAATAGGTTGTAGATTGCCGTCGCCGTCAGGGCTTGAACCACGATCTGGGCACAAAAGAGAGAGAGATTTCAGTAAGAATAATGATCGATGCTGGTCGTCTTCTGTCCACATACCACCACGAACGTTGCAACCAGAATCCCCGTCGACGGTACTGCCTCGAGCCATTCGGCGAAGAGCCCAGATAGATCAAACATGTTCTCGTCGTCTGCTGCACGCAAGGGCGTATGTGTAGCAGACCTACATTTTCGAAGTTTTAATCTAGGTTCTCATTGACTAGCTCAATACGGCATATTTCCGGGCTCCGGTAGAGTGTCCAAATCACTCCAGGGACTATCGGCCCTTTTTCCTCTGGTACAACGGAAATCTTTGTAGGCGGGCGGAGAGCATCTGAAGACTTCAGGCTGC